>JABUQX010017564.1:40000-42500 GCA_015478945.1 Trachelipus rathkii | reverse complement strand
GTGTCGAGATTTTTATTCTTTAATTATACGAGGCTATAATGTTTAATAGTTTTAAAGTTGATTATGTCTTGTTGAAAATGAAAACATTTACTCTCAATTGCTGATTAGGGTGTAAATTTGAGTTGGGGAAATTCTTGTGAAAATAGTACCCATAACTCAGTCTAATTAGTAAACCAAGTTACTTCATTCTTATCAATATTGTAGGTGTTTGCGCCATCTGTACTTGAAATTTAAAATCTAACTTCTCACAAAATTTCGTAACTTTCCTATTGTTTATTAGGTTAAATTACACGAATATCAAAATAAAATTCCTGAATAAAAATGACATCAACTTGTCTTCTGAAAATTTTGTCATTTTGGAGTTACGAAATTTGCTAATTGGGGTGATACACACCACATTACTTTAGATTACGTTAGGTTACGTTAGGTTAAGTTAGGTTAGGTTAGGTTAGGGTAGGGTAGGTTAGGTTGAATGTCATATATCGACCAGAAAATCTCAAACAACTCTTTCTCTTTTTAATAATCTTTAAATAGATATATCTTGGAACTTTTATGACGAAAATAATTTACTTTTCTTCATATATTTGAGAAATAATTGAAAATATTATTCTCACAATTTTCCCATTCAAGTTTAATATAGTAGGAAGACGTTGGTAGAAGTAATAAGAATAACAGATCCTACCATTTCTTGTTGTCTTCACATTTTAATATTCTTTTGTTTTGAAGAATAGATAAAACTCAAAATTTATCATTTCTTAGTTTCTTTAGACAATAAACTATACCAAAATTAAATCGTTTACAGACCGATTTTAAGTCGCAACTCATACTGAATTTTCTGCAAATGTTATTTCTAGAAGTTAAAAAAAAAGAAAAGAAATTATGGAGAAATAGCATTTGTCCGTCCTATTCTAAATATTCCTGGCTATTGAGTGGTGACATTATTTAACCAATCTTACGATATGTAATCATAATATTTAAACTTACGACTTTATTTATGAATTCAAAATGGTTTAAATCTAAAACAAATATACTAACACGTTCAGGGAAGATTCTATTGGTCAAAGGTAGTTTAGTCTTCATAAAGAGAAGAAAAAATAAACTATTCTGTTCTCTATCTTCAAAAAGGAAGATGCGAAAACTATTCCGGATCTTCAAGAATAGAAAAAAGAACACTTAAAGAAATAATCTTTTAGGTTATATAATTAACTATCCAAAAATTACCTCAATTTAGCCATGATTTCAAAAACGCATCTACCGGAAAATTCAAATAAGTATAACAAAGCATAATCAATCATATTAACGAACAGAAACGTAGTCAAGTGCCTTGAGGCACTCCAACAATTGAATTTATAATACGTATTACATCCGATTTCCTATACATTATCTCCACAAAACACTTCAGAAGCGTGTATGGCACACCATGACATCGAACTTAAATCGCTTTATCCTGAAGGCTTTTCGCTTATTTCGATTACGGCTATTGAAGGCTTTGTTATTAGGATGAAAAACACTTACACAGATATCATAATAAGTACAGGTACCGAGAAGAAATTGATTGATCGAGTTCGATCATTTAATATATATATATATATATATATATATATATATATATATAATAATATATATATAGAGAGAGAAAGATATGTTATATATATATATATATAGAGATATATATATATATATATATATATATATAGAGAAAATATATTTATAGATAGTGATATATATATATATATATATATATATATATATATATATATATATATATATATATATATATATATATATATATATATATATATATATATATATATATATATATATATATATATATATATCATGATTTAGTTGAGTGGTAATAAATATATAAATTTTATGAACCTAATTTTAATAAATTATGAATACAGGTATAAATTTATAAATAATTAATAATATACATTTATAAATAAATTATTAAATGATAATTAATTTATAAATAAATTATTAAATAAATAAGTATATAAATAAAATAATATAAAGTTAGAAGAAATATTAAATTAAATCTGTTTAATTACAGTTTTTAAGCCGTATCTATGACATCAATGAAAAAAAATTTGCATATATATATATATATATATATATATATATATATATATATATATATATATATATATATATATATATATATATATATATATATATATATATATATATATATATATATATATATATATATATATATATATATATATGGGGGTGCAATAAAACCGACCTAGTATTTTTTTTTTTACTTTTTTTTTTCAATTGTCTCGATAATAGTTTTTATCCCATAATTGTGCTGTATAAATAACTGCTCAAAAATGATTATTATTAGTTAAACACAATAGTGTTTTTTTTTTTTTTTAATGTTGAGAGGGGAAAAACATTTTCACAAACGTAAGCTATTTCAAATAATAAAACATAATGCTTAATGGTTAATATCAAGATTGGGATAATCTTTTTCACAGAAAAATTTAGATTT
>JABUQX010017564.1:17500-30000 GCA_015478945.1 Trachelipus rathkii | reverse complement strand
AATTGGTCTTAAAACTCATTTCAAAATCTTTCAGAAGTAATATTATATCTAGCAACAACAAAAAAGAAAAGTTTTGATAAAATACATTAAAAAATTGATTTTCAAACTTATTTACACAGATGATCAATTATCCTTATTAAAAAAATTTTTAAAGTTATTAAAAAAGTTATTTAATTAAGTCGTTGGAATCGTTCGAGAAAAGAAAAAAATTAATAGCCTAGAAAAAACATTAATAGCCTTAAACAAACAGATCCACATTTTCAATGATTAAAATTTTGAACTCATTTGACGCAAAATTTTTGAGAAAAATATTCAATCAGAAAATTTAAATGTTTATGATATGTTACATTATTATTGACAAGTGTGACAGGGAAAAAAAACATAAAAATTCGTATATTTGGGAAATATAACTGTCATATTCTCGTATAGTATTTCCGTTTGAGGATGATAAGCCAAATCAAAAGCCAATAGTTATTTTTTTCAGAAAAGCACAAGAAACAGTTAATGCTTTTCACTAAATCCAAATTCACCTTTTATCTTTGCCACGTGATACTGACGCCTTGTGTCTTTGCTATAGGTACTACAGCAGCAAGTGCTTGAGGGAATTAATTGACTTCTTTTCCACTACTACGCTCTCGTTGCACAAAGGGTGTAGTGTCTGAACACGTATTTCGTGTAGACATTGGCAATTCCTCCAGGCTTGTTCGCTGTGGTGCTTCCTTCTTTCCAGACACCCTTGTTCTGTGGAATTCTCTTTCATCTTCTGTATTTCATACAGATTTTAACCTCCCACACTTTAAAGCATGTGTTTGTACTCACCTTGAAATTTGCCTTAAGTGGGCATTGTATGGATTTTTATTATATTTTAACTATTATTATTATTTTGCTTACATCCCTTCTCGAATATATATATATATATTATATAATATATATAATATATTGTTATGTGTTGTATAATATATATATATACTATTATACTATATATATATATATATATATATAATAGTATATATATAAAATAATATTATATAATATAGTATATTTTTATATATTTATAATATATTTTTATTTATAACATATATATATATATATATATATATATATATATATATATATATATATATATATATATATATATTATCGATTAGTTAAGCTGATGTGCAGAGGGGAGTGTGCTGGGAATCGACCGGCTGGAAGATCGAAGAAAAAGTAGAGTTGAGTCAGTACAAAGGAATGCTGGAGGAGATAAAAATGTGGTTTGGCAGAGGCGGAATAAAGGGTGCATATGTGAATGGCGGGGTTTTGTGTAGGGGTATGGTTGTGGCCATCTGGGCCAAGGGATCCCCACATTGCGAGATGCCATAGTGAGGGTCCGTCGCAGTCCGTGAAGCTCTAGGGTAGATTTCTGACTGCGACGAGTCTAACAATAGTGTATAAGGTCGTAAGGCTGGCTTTCTTGACTTGGTCAATTTTTCTAACTAATTCTCTGTTTCTGGGCACGTACACCTTCCCCCACTCTTGGAAGAAGGTGTGATTTGATGATGAATGATTGTAATATATATAATATATATATACTATATATTATTATAATACTATATAGTATATATATACTATATATAATATAAATATTATATATATTATATATAATATATAATATATATATATAATATATATAATATGAATAATAGAATAATATATATAATATATATATAACTATAATTATATATAATTATACTAATATATTATATATATATATATTATATATATATATATTTATAAAAATTTTATATATTCATTTAATAGTATATAGTTATATATAATGAAATATATATAATATATATATATTCCATTTGAACCATATTTGGAAATAAAATAATTAATTTTAATATGGCAAATAATTATGAAGATATTTATCTCATTTATATTTTAATTTATCTGATATTTAAAATTTTTTTTTGATGGTTTGTAAATTTTCTGTTGTTTAATTCGTTTCTTTATAGAAAATGTAATTATTTTTTTTTATTTATACCTTTATATATATAATTATGATATATATTATATATATATATATAATTTATATATATATATATAATATATATATTATATATATATATTAATATATATATATAGTATATATATATATATATAATATATTATATATATATAGGGTTGGAAAAAACAATGGTTTTTTAAAAAAAACAAACAACATTGGGTTTTTTTAAATAAACCAAATAAAACAATGTTTTTTGTTTTTTAAGGTTTATGCTATTTTGTTGGTTTTAATGTGGTTTTTAATGGTTTAATAGATTTTAAAGGCAAAATCACTACTGGAAACTGTTATTCACATGTCTAACACATTATTTTAAAAATTCCTTAAAATTTCTTTGATCTTAAATTCAAATTTAGATAAATGTAATCAAATTATTATTATTTTTTTAGTACATAAACTCCAATCAAGTTAAAAATAAGAGGTATATAAATATATAAACTCTATCTGAAAAAAGGTTATACTTATTATTTCAAAAAAAAAAAAAAAAGAAAAAAAATAAAAAAAAACGCATAAAGAAAAGTTTTATGTCAAATATGTCATAGTGAATTTTACAAAATATAGTATAATATATATATATATACTATATATATTATACTATTATATTATATATATATATATAGATATACTATATATTATATATTATATATATATATATATATATAGTATATATATAGAGAGAGAGAGAGAGAGAGAGAGATTCATCATTAAAAGCCGAAACTGAAATTATTAAGAATTTTATACAAAAACTAATTTCCCTGCTTGCTGTCCCAACCTACTTCTAATGTTGCTGTGCACAGGTCCAAAGGTGAAAATACCCTTTCAACATTAGCAGTTGATGAAGTTCCTGACAATATGCTTATTATTTTATATTATCATCTAATTTTTCTTTGAGAGATCTGTACGAAGATGAAGGAGTCACTGCTGACAACAGAGACTCATCAAATAGGTAACTTTATGAAATGGAGGAAATTTGCTCTTAATTTATTCCCATAAATTCACTGCTTTTGAATACTCATCCTGAAGTACTGCTGTCTGATATCTTGGGTTAAAAATAAATGCCAATAAGTGAGCCTCTGTTACTGCCTGATGATACCGTATCTTTTTTTAACATTTGCTATAAAATTTGTCTGTTGGTGGTGGATTAAGCTGTTCTAGCTCAATATTCATATTTTTCAATATAAACATCATCATTTAGTTTACAGTCATTGCTTTCTAGCTTGGTTGATGCTGTGGCACATCACTCCACAATAGAGTTTTATTATAACTTTTTGATGGTGTGCAATGCGATGGGTAGTAAATAAAAATCCTCAAGCTCGAACAGGAATCATTGTTTAACATTAAATTTACAAATATAGATATATAGATATTATATATATATATATATATATATTATATATAGTCTATATAATATATAATATTATATATTATATATAATAATAATATATATAGTATATATATAATATAACATTTTTAACTTATATAAAATCAGCAGAAATTTTTTATTGCCACTGCATTACTCTTCATTTGAAAATTGAGAAAATATGAATGGTTCAAAAAACCATTATAAAAATATTCTTAAATATTTTTCAAAATTTCATTGGTTTAAACCATTGTTTTTCATATGGTTTAAACCAATGTTTTAAACACTGGTTATATCAAGTTGTTTAAACCTCCACCCTATATAAATATATATATATATATATATATATATTATATATATAATTATATATTATATATATATATATATATTATTATATATATATAAAAGTATATTATATATAGTAATTAATATATATATATATATATACTAGTTCTTTGTGACCAGTAGGGTCCCTTTGTGAGGTGCGGTCGAATTTTATTATTTTGAAATCTCGCGCCACAATCATTAAAAGAATTTGCAACTAATTGTCTCATATACGGTGCGACCATAATTATGGTGCTATCAATCTATATAGTAGTTGGTTTTGGTACTTGAGACTCGAATGTTATCGACAGAGTTTTTCGAGGAACGATGCTTTGTTCATTGTTGGCATCATTTTCGCAAACTTTGTTGAATACAGTTGGTCTGCAATTGCCATTGACTAAGATAGGTAATTAATTCAACATTAATTACCTATCTTGGTCTGCAATTGCCATTGACTAAGATAGGTAATTAATTCAACATTAATTACCTATCTTGGTCTGCAATTGCCATTGACTAAGATAGGTAATTAATGTTGAAGATCGTGCTACCTTCAAAATTTTGTAATATATGCCGTCTATTTGACGAGATTTGTTTGAGGTGTGATTAAGTTTGAAAACAATTAGGGTTTGTGAATCTCTTCTGATAGTCAATGTGTAAAATTCACTTCTCCTAAACTTGTCTTACATAAGATCTATAATTTTAGGTTGAGTTGGTTTTTTTTTTTATATCTTTTTTTTTTTTTATATAATATAGTATAGTATAGTATATATATATATATATAATATAGTATAATATATATATTATATATATATATTTATATATATTAAGTATATACATTATACACTGTCTACATACATCATCGCCACTTTAGGGATGAATTTGTTTTTAAAAATATATATAGATAGGCTCCAGGTTTTAAATAGCCATAGATTTGATCAACAAATCAATTTGTAGAGGAAGGATGAGCAAATAAAGTAATAGTTGTTTTGAGATCCACATTTAAGAGTTTTTGTAGAGTGAAAAAATCTGAAAACGCGTGTTCATTGTGATCCCTACGAATATTATAAATAACATATATATATAATATAATAATATATATATATATATTATATATAATATAATATATATATATATATATATATATATAAATAATATATAATTAGATTCATTCTTTTTTTTTCCTATTTTAGTAGTACATACGTAAAGAACTACAATATTATAGTTAATATGTATATATAGTATTAGTATAATATATAATATTATATATAATATATATAGTAATATATATATATATATATATTATATAATATATATAGTATATATATACATATATACTATATATATATATAGGTTTGTTCAAATTACATGAGTGTTTGAACTTGTTATCACGACTTCGATACTTTATTATAGTTTATTTTTCTTCCTAAAATGTACATCGAAAGTGGCTTTTTTTTTTTTTTTTTTAATCTATTTTTACAATGATAAAACTTTTATACAAGATTTTCAGTTTTGTTTTTATGAGTAATAATTTTGTAATATGTTGTAACAGCAAAAATAAACATCGCAAAAATCTTTTGAGAGTTTGAAGAGTTTCTTCTGGGGAAGATAATCTAATATAAAGCTTTACTATCCTACTTATTTTTTGATATATGTTTTTAAATTTTATTTAAGCTTTATTTTAGCACTTAAGCTTTGATTATCAGCTAATATAAAAGCAATAATGAATACATACACATGCACACATCACATACACAAACACAACACAACAAACACACAAACAACGCATATATATTATATATATAATATATATATATATATATATATATAATACTATAGATTACTATATATTATTATATATATATATATATATATATACTTATATATATATATTGTGTATAAATATATTGGAATATACACAATAGGCGTAATAAGCTTAGACTTCAATTACGTGGGTTAAATCGCCTATTTAGCATAATAATACATAAATATGTGCTTTATGTAGTTTTTGTAGAGAGTCGAATATTGGCCTGAGAAGCGATAAGAAGAACTCGGGAATTTGCAAAAGCGAAAGATGCCCCGCTGTGTCTCCATCAAAATGATTAAAAGAGCTTGTACTAAAACGCTCCTGATAAAGTGCTATATAAATGGGTCTCAGCGTTATTGATATCCTAAAAACATTTGATCAATTACGGTGAAGTTGTTTGAACGTGTGTGTGTGTTGTGCTTAAGTTTATTGAAGACTTACGTGAACTTTTGTGTGAACCTTTATTGGTGTACGGTAGTTTTCAGGTAAACATATGCCGTGCTCGGACAGTTGATCGACGAATATATGATCGAATATGAATTAGGTTAGGTTAGGTTAGTCTAGTTTAGGAAATAAATGTTCCAGTACAACAATTTTTGTCATAATTTTATTTTCATGTTCGGCCAATTGTCCGCAGGGCCAAATGTTCGGACAAATGTTCCGTCGACCAAATATCCGGGTGCTGGAGTATGGGCAAGAAACTGCTCTATACAGGCTTTTATATATATATATATATATAATATATTATATATTATTAATATCTATATATAATTTATTATATAATATATATAGTATATATATTATATATAGTATATATATAGTATATATATTATATATTTATGTGAATGTGAATCCAGCACCTTTGGATTAGAATCCGAATCCGAATGTGAAAATGTTCGAATCCGAATCCGAATCGTGTGTGTGGAAATGTTCGAATTCGAATCCGAATCCGTGGTGTGTATAAACTCTCGAATTCGAATTGCGAATCACGTAAAAATAACAAGCTTGATTCGAATGTCGCACTTCGTAGTTATACTCATTAAGCTCATCTAACGTCCTAGCTATACGCCCATCAGCGGCTGACATATTTTGCAAATATTGAAGCGGCTCGTGATCGCTCAAGATCTCAAACTTTTTTTCATTTAAAGTGTGGACATTGATACATTATTTTTATTTCCATATAAATAATCTTATATATATTATTAGATATATATATATATTTATATATATATATATAATATATTATATATTATATATATATATTAATAATATATAATATATATATATATATATATATATATATATTATATTATAATATTATAAAATATATTTTTTTCAAGCAATCATTGCTTTACAACTTGAATTATTGGTTATTAAACATTCTTGTTTATGGAACTTTGTAAAGAATACCAAACATTTAACTTAATAACTATTTCATAATTAAGATAACATAATAATTATAATGAATTAAAATTAATTTTTTTGACATATTCTATTAATATTTAGTTTTTCCAATCTAAGGAAACTTCTATTTCTTCCTAGGCGTTAATGATTAGTCCAATAATTAATTGAAATATGGTATCTTGACATGCTCTTACAGTACCCTGATTGGAATCCTAATTGGTGAAAGTTCAATCGTTCGCTGAACTTTCTCCAATTGTTCTTTATTATTTTTGAGTGATTTTTTTTAGATTGTAGAAACAAGAAATAGACAGCGGAATTAAATCCGATTGAATCGAGCTCCGAAATCCGAATATCTCTATGTGTAAAAATGTCGAATCTCTAAATACGAATCCGTGGTTGAAATGTTCGAAACAAATCCGAATATCCCGAATCCAGCACCAGCAGCCAGAATCCGAATCCGAATTCGAATCCGAATCCGGTTATATATATATATATATATATCTATAATATATATAAATAATATATATATAAGGAGTTATAATATAGGTATTATTAATATAATAATATACTATATATATATATATTATATATGATTATATAATATTATATATATATTGCATCGTAGAAATGTTAAACTAAATTTGTTACTACAAAAGTTCAGTCGAGAAGAAATAGTATAAAAATAACAATAATCATAAGTTATAGGCCACTGTGGTTCGAATCTGAATTTCCTACCGAGTTTTCATTTGTAATTATATAAATTGTATTTTTATTTTATAATTTTCGGCTGGGATGCAAAACAAATAACAGACCCAGAAGAACTATATAGCAATATAAATTATATATTTATTATATATAATATATTATTTAATATGATATATTATATAATAATTATTAATATATATAAGATTATAATATATATTATAGATATAATATATATATAATAATACTAATATAAGTAATATATATATATATAATATATATATATATTTATTGCGACAAGTATTATATAATTATTTATATTTATATTATACGTAATATATATATAGTATATATTATAATTATAATATATTTATAATATTATTATATAATATTATTTTATATATATATTATATTATTATATATTTATTATTGTATATATATTTAGTTTGGGGACAGTTTTTGTGTATCTAGCAGCCGGCTTTCGTATGAAGGAATAGGAGATATTTGCTTAAACTTGAATTAATTATAATGGTAAGGCGAAATCCGTGTAAAGTTTCAAGTTGTAGGATGTATATTATGGTAGTTTCACCCGAGGTGTTGTTGTTGTTGTGCTAACGAAATATTACCCTTTGAACGATATGCTTCGTTCGTGCATGTATTCTTGTTACTTTCTCTGATTGGTTAAATAGAAAGAATCGCATTACTATAAGGTGTTTACGCAATACGATTCCTTCAGTAGGACATTTTTCGCTGTATATCTGTACGATTCATCTCCCCAACTCTTATCAGCATGTTTGATATCTCACAAGAGCTTCGTATTCCAGCAGTGTGTCTTTATATTTAATCTCACCGATGGATACCGATACATTGCTGTATTCTACAAGGGCAAATAATGGACCTTAATCGTTTGCTGAGGGATTCACATAATTATATCGACATCGGCTGCTGCTTGCTAGAGGATAAGGGTAATGTTATCCAATGTGCGACGAAGTAGTGAATATACTATCAGTAGGTACAGTGTAGAGTCAATAATAGAATAGACGCTGCGTTCTCATCAGTACGATTAAAACCCTGATGTGCACTATTGGAACCCGAGTGTGAGACTCATACGTCGTGTATAGGTTTTCACAGTTCGAACATCTGAATAATCCCACTTTGCTTGAAATAAAAAAGAATTAAATCAACATCTTAACGATGTTGACAATACTTGAGGATATAATACATATAGCACATGGTTAGATCTATGAATTAAATAAAACGAAAAAAAAAACCCTAATGTGGTTTCCCTATAATCAGTATACAGTGAGTGGCGTTAATAACATCAGTTGGAAAAGTTACTTTCCTCTTTTATGAGAAGAATATAGTGGTTGCTGAATCAAATAATCCGAAAAAATGTTAGTTTCTGAAGGCATTTTATACTACATCCTTTAAAGAATGTGAATCTTTAGAGAGATGTACAAGTTAGACACTCAGTACAAGTTCAAGTATCAATTAATTAATCACATATAAAATCAAACTATATTTTATGCATTGATGTTATGTATTATATAACGCTCTTTTCAAAAATTATATGTTAAAATGAAAACGTTTTTAACTTCCTCCTATGTTCCGATTATGATACAGAGATGATGTGTGTTTATTTATCTGGTGTTTTGTTAAGTAACGATATGCTGCATGATTAGCTTACAGAAAGTAAAACTTTACTTTGTTGTCCTTACACTAGGTTATGCTAGTTAGGTTAGGATATGCTAAATTTGTTCGTTAAATATAAGAAATGCGCTAAAATTAATTTTGCTATTGAAAGAATGGTCTAAAGTATATGAATAGTTTTTGTGAGTCTGTCTTAGTTATTTTACTGTTGATAAGTATTTTGTTAATGCTAACAGTTTATTCTTGCTTAATGTGTTAGGTTTGTAATTATATTTCTTATTCATTCCGTTCATTTAGCTCTATTTATAGGAAAACTTTGTTACGTTAGCTATACTTTCACGCGGTCTATATGATTAATTACACAAGTTATAGTAAGATTGTTCAATATTACATGTTAGTGTAAATTAACATTGTTTGTTATAAACATTGCTTGACAAAACTATGAAGAAGGTTACGTTTTGCGTACTTATGACTTCTTGTTGTAGTTGGAATTTGTTATTGTCGTGGTTTGATTCGTAAAGTATTGATAAGGTAGACGTTGTACAGAATTTTTTTAGTTCAGATGATCAAGTAAGCTTTATAAGGAAAACTTGTAGTCACAATATATTGTTGTCTGTAAAAGAATTGATTTTTATGTATGTTATCAAAATACTACTCAAAATTGAACTTAATCAATAGATCATAGATCATAGAGGTCAGGAGGAGTTGGATGGTTGGTTGATAGTGGTTTGATTTGTGGATTATGCTAGGTATGTAAAATACAGTAAATTTGTAATTATAAACATAAAAAGTGTAGGGAAGAAATTTTATTTTATTTTATTATTATTTAAATTTTTTTTTCTGATGTTTCTGGACATATTTTCGAATCTATTGCCTTAACACTATACATATATAAGCACACTATATTCTGTTGTTCAGCGAATTTAATTAACTAAGAACCCAGTGGCCCAGCACCGGTCGAGCCAAACTCTCAGATCAACTTAACTCTTCTAGAAATCAACTCTGAATCTCCTCTCAGCAAATTTAGCCTCTACATCATATTTAATGTTGAAGGGGTGGGGTCCCTTCTGGAGACCATGGGATGGTAACGTGTATACACTGAGGGTCCTCACATCTACACCACTGCTCAAATTCTATCACGATACAGATAAACTCTAACTTATTAGATATATGTCGGAGCAACGCGCGTGCGGGGCAGTGCGGTCCGGTGCGGGCAGTGCAGTGCGATCGGAGTCCGCGGACGCAGGCGCAAAGGTTTAAAAACAACTCAGATCCGAAGTTGATCCCTTCGGGATTACTTCTTCGACTAATAATAATAAATAATAATGTGTATGTTATGCGCACGCACGCTCAGTCTGTGTCTGTCGTCAACAGACGTCAATGGCTCGTCGCTCAAACCGCTCGTTAGGCCTAAAACGTCATCCTAGATCAAGCAACAGGCGTAAGCGCATTCGGGTCCACCTCGGGGTGACACCATTATATACATCTACAGATGAAAATTACAAAACGATCGCTTACCCATAATATCATTATTATTTCCAAGTTAAAGCAATATCTCTATTTCCTCATATCGAAAAGGCTTGCTAGATACCAAACTGTCCAAAACTACTATATATATATATATAATATAATTAATAATATTATATATATATATATATTATTATATATATATTATATAATATATATAATATATATAATAATATATATAATAATATATTAATATATATATATATACTACATTATAATATTATATTATATTTATATATAAAATAAATGTATATATAACTATACTATAATATATATATATTAATTATAATATATAATATTTATATAATATAATATATATTGGGTGATCTATTTGTTTTAGAGCGACAACAATCATCGATCCATATCTCAAAACTACAATAGCTAGGGAAAAAGGATACATTGTTGGAATCCTGGATTTTTACGGCGGAAATTAAAAAAAAAAAAAAAAAAAAAATTGAAAAAAAAACATATCTCTAAAACACAGATAGCTACGCGAAAAAGGATACATTATCAGTCGAGGGTAAGTGCCTGAAAGGAAAGTAAAAAATAAATAAATAAATAAAATAAATAAAATAAATATGGCTAATTTTTTTTAGGGGCTCGAGCGTACGGGAACAACAGGGGGAGGTTTTCTACCCGTAGGAGGGGGAGAACCCGCGACCCGCAAAATACAAAGAGCGGGGGTTCCGAGACCCTCCCCGGAGGGGGGGGAATTAGTCATACCGTAGTTCCCGAAGGCCGAGAGACCCGACTCCTGCAATCGGGCGTATACCCTTGGGTATTCTTTAGTAAAAGAAAAATAAAGCAAAATTTAATAGAAAGTCTATTTATTTTAACGAGTAACATAAAAATTCTCAATATATATATAACATATTATATAATTATAACAAAATATTTTTTATTTTTTTTTTTACATTTTCCTATCTAAAATTTACCAGATTCCAAAAATGTATTCTTTCGCTGTAGCTATTGTAGTTGATCGATAGTATTTTTTTTTCTTTTTTTTTTTTTTTTTTTTTACATTTCGCCCCTAAAATGCCAGCATTTCAGCAATGTATTCTTTTTCCTTGTAGCTATGTTTTTGAAATATGGATTGATGATAGTTGTCGCTCTAACAAATTATATCTATATATATATAATATATATATAGTACTATATATATATTATATATTATAGTAAATATAATGGAATAAACACAATAGGCGTAATAAGCTTAGACTTTAGTACTTTGGCAAGATTATTGGTGCCAACAAAAATACGAATATTTAATAAATTAATTAATAATTTTTAATTTTTCTTTATTCGGAACTCATTAATTGCTAAATTAATAAAGATAATAATAATTTGTATATAAATATAATAATTAATAAACCGTTATTGATGCATTGATGTTTGTGCCCATCACGTGATCCTTCCAGATTCGCTGCAGTGAAAATTAAAGATATAAATTCAAGACCGTAAATGTCGTTGCAGAATCTTTGCAGAATCTTTACAAAATATTTACAGAATCCTTTCAGAATCTTTACAAAATCTTTACATAATCTTTGCATAATCTTTACAGAATCTTCACAGAATCTTTGCAGAATCTTTACAGAACCTTTGCAGAATCTTTCCAGAATCTTTCCAGAATATTTGCAGAATCTTTGCAGAATATTTACAGAATATTTACAGAATCTTTG
>JABUQX010017564.1:0-10000 GCA_015478945.1 Trachelipus rathkii | reverse complement strand
ATTATTATTAATAGAATAATAATTATTAATTATTATAATAAATAATTATTAATAGAATATTAATTATTATTATTATTATTATTATTATTATTATTATTATTATTATTATTATTATTATTATTATTATATTATTATTATTATTATTATCGATTATTATTTCATTATCATTATCTTATTTTATTATTATTATTATTATTATTATTATTATTATTATTATTATTATTATTATTATCTTCATTGCACTGAAGAACCCTCAGAATATACAAGATACACTTTTTGTGTATTTATTTATGAACGATAACCCTCCATTTGTGATTCTCTCTCTCTCTCTCTCTCTCTCTCTCTCTCTCTCTCTCTCTCTTCTCTTTCTCTCTCTCTCTATCTCTCTCTTCTCTCTCTTCTTCTCTCTCCTCTCCTCTTCTCTCTCTCTTCTCTCTCTCTTGTTGATAGTGCCTGTTCGTGTGCCTGCTAAAGATGGGTCTTGATGCTCATCTAGCTCTACTCTCTCATCTCCTTCCGTCATCTCCTCACGTCCCTCTCCTCTCCACACAGCGACCTCGTCTCTTCTCGTCTATCTCTCTGGTCGCGTGGTCCGTCTCTCGATCTCTCGTCCAATCCTTCCATCCTCTTCTCTCTCTCTTCTCTCTCTCTCTGCTGCTAAGATTTGAAGACTTTTGAAAGTTCAGTATGTGTTTTACTATTCATTTTATTTATATTTTTTTTAAATTATTATCTTTCATCTGCAAAAAATCTATTTAAATTTTTATTTTTTTTAAATTTTTATTTTAGTTCAAAAATTTATATGGAAAGTTATTTAGTTATATTTTAGTAATATTTTAAGGGTTTCAGAAAGTAAGTTAATACTTGTAATATTGTTTATTTCTATAAAGGCTGGATTTTGATACCGGTTGATAAATCCCCGACTCTTTACTTTAACAATTCCCCTCAAGTACCGAAACGCTGACTTAAGGTTTTCCTTTTTTTTTTTCTTTTTTTTTTTTTTTTTTTTCTCTTTAATTTTTGGGAATTTGTTTCTTAAATTTAGGGACGCGATTTCTGGGAAGTAACGAAGATATATATACTTTTAGGATCTTAGAATAAATAGCAACTTAAATATTATATATATATATATAGTTATAATATATAATACTATATTGATATATATATTAATATATAATAATATATATATTTAAATATATTATGATATATATATATATATATATATGTATTTATTAGTAATTATATATATAATATATATATGATATATATATATATATATATATATATATTTGTTATCTAAAATTTATAAAAACTTTTGAATATTATTTAAAAATGAAAAAAATTATATTCAACAAAATTATATAACCAAATGTGTTATACGTGTTTATAACATGTATTTATGCATATGCTTATAATACCTTCCTTTTCATTTCATAGTTATTTTCAGTGACTGCAAAATTGTATTCTGTAAATTTCTAAAGTAACTAAATAGGGCAAAATGTTTGGAGTGTTGATTTAGATCCGCCGAAGACTAGTGGCAACTTTTTACGAAGCCCCGCCCATAGATGTCCTGATTTTCAGAAATACCAAAAAAAATATAATTGGATTTTAAATTTTTGGAGCAACAAAACAAAACAACAAAATTATATAGATATAGTTAGTATATATATATATAATAATTATATATATTATATATATATTTATATAATATATATATATATACTATATTATATACTATATATTATATAGTATCAGGGGTGTACGAAATGGGGGGCAAATATGGAGATATTATTTTGGGTACCAATTACAGTGTTTTGTCTTAAAACATTTAAAGTTACTAGTAAAGTTCCTCATTAGTAGGTATTGAGTAGGAGGTGCAATATGTGGATGTGAAATATTGGTGTTTATTGGTTCCGTAGATGTGGTCATTATTATTTATCTTTCTGTATTATTATTATTTATTATTTTTATTAGTTATTTATTTCTTTTATTATTAATTATAATTATATAATTATCTTTTGTATATTTATTATTATTATTGACAGTTATTATTATATATGATTATTATTGATTATTATTACTTATTATTATTTATTATTTTTATTATTTTTAAATTAAAATTATTTATCTTTGATTTTAAATTAAGCGTAAAAAATTATTATAGTTATTATATTATGATTATTAATGATTATATTAAAATTATTATTATTTATATTATTGTTATTATTATAATTATTATTATTATTTTATTATTATTATTTTATTATTATTATTATTATTATTATTCATTATTTTTAATTAGTTATTACTATTATATTATTGATTATAGTTTATTCATATTTATTAGTTTTATTATTATCATTATTCATATTATATATATTTATTATTCATTAATTAAGTTCATTATTTTATGTTATTATTCTAAGTATATTCATTATTATTATTAATTATTAGATATTAATTATTATATTATTATTTATACTATTATTTATTATTATTATTGGATTATTAAATTATTATTATATTATTAATTATATTATTATTATTTTATTATTTATTTTAATTATTTAATATTAATGATTATTATTATTATAAATGTGCATTAATATTATTGGTTATGATTCTTATTATATTTCGTTGTTATTTATTATTGCCTGTTCGTATTCGTTTTCATTACAATTACTATTGAGTATTATTATTATCCATAATTATTGTTATTAAGGCATTAAATTTGTTATTAGTAATGATTAGAGGTATTCATTATGATTCCGCGGATCATTATTTGTATTATTATGTTTTCTTTATTCGTTTTACTGAAGTCATGTTGGTCAAGGATAGCGATCAACAATATTGCTAGTATTATTCATTTGCCTATACTCTATATAAGGTGGTAACCATATCAGCAACCTATATCAGGTCCAATAACTTAGAGACAGAATTACCTGTTCTGAAGGTTACAACTTTTATCGTTGCAAGAGGTTTCGTAGCCAATCTCACTCTACGGCGATACATAAAAAACCATATTCACATCTATACCTTAATTGCAACCTTTCTAACTCATATTACTACTAAATAAAGAACCTTTTAAGGGTAACTTCTTATTTTAAGCAAACTGCTTTGTTATTAGTACAAAAATACATATCTCTCCAAGTTGGTCCCTATTCGTAAACACCCCTGTATTATATATAATAGCGTAATATATTATTAGTATAATATAATACTATATATATTATATATATATATATATATATATATATATATTATTTATATATTCTTTTGTATTTATATATTTATTTATATATATATATAGAGCTATATATTGAGTTGAGCAAGTGGGAAATATGATGATAATGAAAGACTGGAAAGTAATTAACTAATTATTTTTTTGAAAAAAATAATGATTTAATAACCAGATAAATAAATACGAAGCAAAAAATTTAAAGTGAAAGGTTTTAAAAAAAAAACGAACAAATGTAAAAGAAAAAACAAAAATAAATAAAAAACTCGCAGTCACTCGTTCTCCTCTCTCTATCTCTCTCGTTTTTTTTTGTGTGTGGGTCGTTCTACGGCTCTCGCTCTCTCCTCCTCCCTTCTTTCTCTCGTCTCGTCATAAAAAAAGAATCTATAAATACAGATTGAAAACCCTGCCGTAAAAGAAGGCGCAGACAGTCAACCTGGTTTCGTAGAGTCGCCCATTAACAAAAAGTTTGCTGCGTCGACATGATTTATGATTAATAGTTCGCGCACAATTTATAGATGCGTGTGTGCGATATTACGGCCGCGTGCAAAACATTTCTTTTATTATGTAAGATGTTTAACAGGTCTTGTCGAGACTTTTTTTCTTGCATTTATTCTCTCATTTTTTTGTTTCTTTAGATTGTTAATTATTCGGTGAACTATTTAAACACACCGACACAGCCACACACACACAAGACCAACCAAACACACCAAAGCACACATGTCACACACATCACCCATCAACACACAACGACAGCACGCACATATATTTATATATATATGTTATATATAATTATATATAAATATATATAATTAATCATTATTATTTATAAGTAATATTATATTATATATATATATATATTATGATATTATAGTATATATATAGTATATATATATATATATATATATATAAAATATATTATAGATTTATATATATATAATATATATATAGATAGTATAACCTGAACGCCTCACACACACCAACTTTTCTCATTAATATTATAATATATTATTATATATATATAGTATATATATATATTTATAATATATATAGTAATTTATTATATATATATTATTATATATTATAGCTATATACTTATTAATTGTTAGCGTTTGGTTCAGTATTCTGTTTGCAACGTCTAGATTTTAAACAATACATTATGTTTGGTATATAAATATTATGATATTATGACTTTTATTTATTTGATGTATGATATATATATGATATTAGTATATTATTATATATTAATATAAGTTATATATATATAACTGGGGTATATATAGTATATTATATTTTATATATTATATATATATATATATATATATATATTATTATTATAAATAGTGGTGTTAATTAAATTCCTTTTAAAAATGTTATAAATTGTAATAATAAACTTGTAATGCTAATAAAGTAAGGTGTAAAATGTTATGAATGTTAATTACTATATATATTATATAATATATTATATATATGATGATATAATATAAATTATATATATATATATATTATAATATATATATATATAATATTATATCAAGGTGATCTAACTTGGTTGCAGCGCTAGTGGGTTTGCGTCGACGAATGTTAATCATCTATACGGACATACGGATCGCTCTTTTCAAATTTCAGTTTTACCTAAAACTTGCTATATTTTTTTTACGGAGGAATGTCTGTGTTCAAGATAATGAATGATTTTGTATTAATCAGAATAAATAAGAAGATTATGCACAAATTGAAGCAAAATGTAAGAATAGTGCTATGATTCGATGCATAAGCTTTGTTAATCCAGTTAATAAAAGGGTGATAGTTGTGCTCTACTATGAATATGCGGATGGATTATTTCTAGTAGTCTTGTGTATTTTAAAGATGATCGTAAATTGTTTAAAATTACTATGTTTATAAAATAGTGTAAATAGTGGATTCATACATAATAATAGATTTTTCGATAAAAGTCATTTAATGAAATAGAAGATTAAAATAATGAATGGGATGTGTGATAAAGTCGTAAAATATCAGTGGTTTAACAAGAATACTGAAATATAACCATTGGATGATCAACTGGTAAATTAATGGAAATAGCTTTAGTATTAGGCAATAGCTAAGTATTAAGTATATATATTATATATTAAATATATAGTATATTATTATAATTTATATATTTATATATATATATATATATATTATTATAATAGTATATAAAAAAGAGAGATAGAAGAGAGAGAGAGGAGAGAGATGATGGAGTAGGAGAGAGGAAAGCCGTAGTAGTAAAGTTACTGGATGCTCGTGCGCTATATATTATATATATAGAAATATATATATTATAATTATATATATATATATATTTAATATAATATTGCTTAGTTCATATATATCATTATTGATTATATAGTATATGTATGGTTGGCGTATACAAATCACACTGGAGATTCTGGGGTGCGTAGTGTGACTTGTCCGTTGGTGTTTACGCTCTGGGTAGTATATGGAGGTCGTGATTCGGCCGGATTACTATGTGCCCTTATATTTTGTTGCTTCTCTTGCTTTATTCTATAGCGTCGCGCTTGTTTTGGCGGGGGTTAGTGTGAGTTGTTTATTTGCGTTTGAATTGGGACGTGGTGGGGCGGGTAGTTGATTGTTTGTTGAGGGTGCATGGTTTGCAATGGAGTGCGGTAGTTTGTGTGGATGTGTCTGTTCGTATCGATGGTGGGGGATCGGTAGTTTGATTCTCAGGGTGTGTGATGCGTGCTGTTGGAGTGTTTTCTGGCTGTTTTGTTGATTCGTGCAGTTTGGTTTTATTATATTGTGGGTTGATGGAATAGTTGGTTCTGGTCGGGCAGGTATGTTGTTGTGTTTTTTGGGTATGTCTTAAGTTGTGTGGGGAGTATGTGACTGGTGGGATCTCTATAAGATTTCTCCTTTGGTGACGTAATAGTGTGATTTTTCGTTATTTTATGAATTGTTTCTGGTTTGGGGTAATGTCCGTGTCTTTTGGTGGGAGTGTGGCTTTTGTTGGATATGTTGTGTCCGCGGATATGTTGGCCTTCTTTTATGGAGTGTTATCTGATCTGGTGTTTTTGGTCGGTATGAGAAGTTGGAGGGTTGCATGGGATGGTGCAGGGTGATTGAAGTGTGTTGTACTGTAGTGTGGGTGGGTTAGGTGGTATGGCTGTTTTTATTTGCGAATATATGTCGTAATCGGGTGTTTGGTTGAGAGTTCAGAGATTGTGGTATTGGTGTTGGTAGCACTGTTAAGTGGTTGGCTTGTTTGTGTGTTCTGGTTTGTCTTGGGTAGATGGGAGTTGCATTGGATTTCTGGTAGTGGAATCGACATGGTGTTTGGGGAGATGATGTGTCCCGTCAGCTTGTGGTGGTTTGTAGTTTAGTTATAGTGTGAGCGGGTTTTTTTTTAATGTGTGAGTTGGTCGGTGGAGTGTTTTGGTTGGATGTGTGTGTCGGTGCGTTCTTTTTATAATGTGTGTTTATTGTGGTAAATGTGGTATATGTATTTGGTTTCTGTCAAGTGGGATTAGTGATGCTCGTCGTCAGTTAAGCATTAGATCTTTTGGTAGTGTATAGTGGCGGGTTGTGCGGATATTGTGTGTGTGACCGTGTAAAATGGAATACAGCAAATGAGAGGTTTTGATGATGTGATGCGAGTGTTTGGCTTTGTTGGGTGATTAGATGGGTGTGTTTGAATTCGAGTTTAGATATGTTAGTATGGGTGGAGTCGGCTCTTGCTAGGTGAGTGATTGGTGATTTCTTGTGTAGGGGCTTGGAGGCATGCATCGTGTGGGAGCTGAATAATCGGTCTTTGTGTATGTTGCGGAGATGATTCGTTTGGTGGATGTGGATTGCTTTGGATTTGATGAGTCTTTCAAGTTTGACGGTGTATGAAGTTTGTGTTTAAGGTTTGATGTCTGTGTATTTGCGGTTGCGTGAGGAAACGGATGTAGGAGTGTAATTTTGGTAGTTGGTTTAGATTGTGTGGTGGTGTGTAGGAGAATTGTGGCTTGGTTTTGAGTGTGTGGCGTTTGATACAGTAACAGTTCGAGAAGTATTGTGTTAGTGCGTTTTTTAATTGTGCTGATTGTGGAGTGCTAAGTGGTAGAATTTTGTGATTGTGATTGATAAGAGGTGTTAGTGTTGTAGATTATGTTGGTTGTTGAGTAAAAGGTGTGGCGCTTGGAAGGTTTATCGTATACATATTACAGAATGACAGTTTATTTGTTGGCTTGTGATATAATAAATAACCATTATTTTTTATTCTATTTGCATGAAGGAATTAATAAAAAGCTTATATACCAAATATACTATAGTTCATATGATTTGTGTGTCTGAGCGATGAGACAAATATGCCTATCAGGAGAGGTGAAGAAACCCTTTCCGATTTTTATTCATCTGATTTAAGGGGAAAATGTTCTTCGTGTCAAACATATTTGTTTGTTATGAAGAGTCTAAAAACGCGAAAGGTAAGAATAAATAAAAATAAACTCGTGTCCAAATTCTAGGTAGGAGTGGACGCGCAATTCTTATTGGAGGAAATGATGATGATTGCTAAAGAAAATAGATAAATAGTTAGATGGGCGAATAAACTTAATTTTGGCTTTAGCGGATGAAGAAGGAGTAGGGTGCTAATTGCTTTTTCATCTCTCTCCCTTCTTTCCTAGCTCGTCCAAAATGAAAATTAAAAATGTACGGAGTAATTTCACTATTCAATACCAATACGAAGAAGAAGAAAGTGATTCCTGTATTCAAACATTGGAAATTCTTCAATTTCGACATTACGATAAAATCTATACGGATCGTCATTGATTAGCCGCAACCGAGAAAGATAGAAGAGGATTTTTGGCCTCATCATTCTTCTCTCTTTCGTCGATCGAGAGGCCAGACTAATAACGATGACGATCTGTAAAATTAAGAAAGAGTAGAAAATGGCGCACGAAACAGAACTAACTGTAGAGTTTAAATGATTTTTATTTCGAGTGATGTTCGCTCACTACACGCTATTCCAACACTAATTAAAATACGCGTTTGTGTCCCCTGTTCATAGATGGATAAACGAACGATCCCGTATTTCATTCCCCTTGACGGTGGTTCCACGCTACCAAAATATGATTATAACAAAAAAAAGTATTTCGCGAAAAAAGATCTAAAACAACAAGTAAAAAGAGAAAATAAATGTTATAATGAGACTCCTTGGTAGTGATCGGCAGAAGTGAAAGCTAAACCTGATCGCGTTAGAATCGATGCCCTGTTTTCTACTCAAGCGATATTAGACAAACGTGAGTAGAATAACTTTCGAATGTGTGATAAAAACATCTTCTTCGCTCTCCGTGTGAGGGTGCTTCAAGATTACAATAAAGCGTCTGATTGGTGACTTGTCAAAAATCACCTACTAAAACTTTAATTAAGAAAACGAGGAGTCTTTGGAAAGTCAGGACTACACTCTACCCATGTACATATTTTTTATAAAACGAATTAAATAAAGCAATTTTTAAAATAGATTTATTATTATTTCCTTTTTCCTAAATAATATAAAATTAAATAGACAGAAAAGATTATGTATTAATTAAATAAATATTATTGTTATTAATTAATAAATTAATTAAGAGTATAATAAAGAGTGACGAAGAGCCATTTATCAATCATAACAAAACCGAACATGGCCGAAAATACTATCGTACCGACGATATCGGCGCCTTCCGAAGAAGAGAAAATCTCCTCCTCCTCGAAGCGCGTCACACTCGACGACGTGGTTTCCTTTATCAAAAGCGGGACGTGTAGAAACGTAATTACTTTAGCGGGTGAGGAGGTATCTACTTCGGCGAGAATTCCCCACCATTTGTTTCCATACGTCCCGATGTTAAAATATGCGGAAGAACATGATGTCAACGGAGAATTAACAAACCACCTCGAGGATGTAGTGTCCACCGAATTTTATAAACAGAATCCAAAGCCATTTTTAAGATTGGTTCGAGATTTTTACTTTAAGGAATTTCAACCAACTCCTGCGAACTACTTCATTAAACTTCTTCACGAAAAGGGAATTTTGTTGCGAAATTATACGAAAAATGTAGATGGTCTAGATATATTAGCGGGAACCCCAGCTGAAAAAGTCGTAGAATTATACGGCTCGTTACGCACGGCTCGTTGCCTTTCGTGCCGAAAAGAGTATACTGAAGAATGGATGAAAAACATAATCTCGCTGGAGAGTACCCCCTCGTGTTCAGTTTGCGAAGATGGTGTGGTGAAGCCGGATATGGTATTCTTAGAAGACTTTTATCCACCCCGATATCCTAAGAACGAGGAGGAATGTCGGAAATGCGATTTACTGATATTTATTGGATCCATTCCATTCGATCCTGATTTCAATTTTGTGGTTGACGAAGTGCCTGACACTTGCCCTCGAATATTAATTAATTCAAGCCCCTTCGAGTTATCGCCGGAAGAAATTGAATCTAATAACAACCAAGGTTTACAATCGAACGCTCCTAATAAAAATTTAATAAGCCTCATCGGTGATTGCGACGAAATGTGCATTCATTTGGCCGAAAAACTAGGGTGGAGACTCGATATACAGCTACGAATTAGGGATAATAATAACGAGGTTTTAAAAACCGACCTTTTAAAACATTTAAAATGTTATATAATGTAATGTTCCGCATTTTAATCATAATAAATATTATTGTTATTTAAAAAAATTATTTTTTATTTTTTTGTCGTGTTTTCATACCTTCTTTATTCGTAGTATAATCTCTAGAACAA
>JABUQX010017563.1:25000-57500 GCA_015478945.1 Trachelipus rathkii | reverse complement strand
ATGTAAGACCTCTACCCGCACTCAAGACTTAAGCTCCACTTTAAAACTCTCCCACCAATCGATTTATTGCACCAGAAACCTTCCTGCAATTCCCAATTTTCCTACTACACTCTGCATCCATCCGTTTCCTTCCTCATCCACACATACCTAAATATTTTAAACTCAGACACTTGCTCCAGCTGCTCACCATCTACAATAACTTCACACTGAGGACTGTCCTCACTCACAACCATAACCTTCTTTATCTACGTTTTACTTTCAAAAAAACTCCTTTTACATACCTGCATCTCTCTACACTCTTCTCAAAACTTCTCTTCAGAATCTAGCACACAGAACCAATCATCCGCATATAATAGGTAGGGCACCCTCCCACTTCATCTCCATTTCCATCATTCTAACTCCATTTCCTGCCATCCCCCACCTCGAATTTTTCATAACCCCATCCATATATCATAAATTGATAACCAAGGAGACTAAACACCCTGTACTCACTCCACTAATTAATCCTAAACCAATCACCATTGACACCATTCTATTCTTTACACATGCTTCACTATCGTCATAGCATACTTTTGATTCCATTCAAGCCTATCCACCAACCACATATCAACTATTACCTGCCATAAAAGCTTTAACCTATTAACTCTAGTCATACGCCTGTTGTAAATCCATAAAACTAAATATAATTTATTCTTCTTTCCTCATTTTCTCAATAATTTGTTTCAATGTAAAGAATTTATCCACACATCCTCTACACTCCTAAACGCACGTTGTTCTTCACCAATCAGCCCTTCAGTCACTCGCCGCACTCTTTCGACAAAAATACCAGCATAATACCTTCCCTACAACACTCATAAACTTATTCCCCTATAAATTTTCTACAAGTTCCCCTTTTCTCCCTTACCCTTATATAGGGTACTATTACCGCTCTCTCCAATCCCTGGAACTATACCCTCATAAACGCTTTATTACACACACTTCCAAATCCAATCAAATCACCATCTCGCCTCGCTCTTGATCATTTTCACTAGTAATTTCATCTATACCTGCAGATTTACAATTCTTCAACTTTTCTCAACCTATACCATTACCTCCTCCTTACTATAACCTCATCCCCAAAATACCTATTCTTCTTGCAGCGCATCACAACACACACATTCACTAACAGCTCATCATTACTGTTAATATTGTGCAGATTTTCGAAGTGTTCTTTTCCACACTCCACTCACCATCCCTTTCATTATTCTAAGCAGATTCCCTTATTCTCAAATTCTTAACCTTTCGCGCTTCCTTCCAGAAGAGCTTCCTATTCCTGTATGTCTACATTCATCCCTCCTTCCAAAACTTGTTCATTTACCTCTTGTTTTCTCCTCCGTATGCACCTTTTAGTATTTACTTTTTTTCCTCCTTATATAATTTCCAAGCATCTTTTCTTTTGAAACTTCATACATTTGCTTTTTAGTAGCATTCAACCAAGCTTCTTTTTTACCTTTAACGCTTTCATCACCTCTTCATCTCCACATTTTCGCTGTTAAAAATTCTTACTTCCCTACTTTAGCAATCCCACACTTACCTTTTGCACTATAACAATGCTCTTCATTTGCCCCAGATGGTTCAGTATCACTTGTTCAGACATTCACGATTTTACTAGCGAGCGCCTTACATATTAATCCTTATTGTTTGCCTCACTTAACTTCTCACTCTTAATTTTACCTACTTCCTTCGTATCACCTTCCTCTCCATCCAAAGCCCCCACTAACTTAATTTTTACATAGAAAACATAATGATCCGATAATCCCATTCTAACCCCTCACTGATTTAAAACATCCAACTCACACTTCAACATCTCTTCTTCACCAACAAATCAAGCAATCATACTTTTCACTTCCGATACATCTCTACCTAATCACCAACTCCTAGTTATAAACCTAATGGGGAAAAAATTAAAAAAAAAAACCTCCCCCTTGTGTTAAAAGAAAGTATAACGTGAACACATACCTCTCTTCACAGCAAATCAATCCCTTCCTACCATTCTTCATTTTCTCCCGCCAACCAAAAACCACCTGTTTATACCCATCCTTTCTTTGAATCACCTATCCAATCCATTCAGGTCCCCCAACATAATCAATCTGAAGCTCCACTCACCCTATCCAGAACATCATTCAGATTAACCAAAAATCGTCCTCTCTTCAACGTTTCCCTCAGATGGACGATACGTCACACAACCACACATACCTGACCTTTTCAAACTTAATTTAACCATTAGAATTCTAGGACTCACACACACAAAGTCCACCATAGCTTTGTACGCACAGGTCAACTCATCAAAATTGCAAACTCCTTCTCTTCCTCTCTCATTCTCTTCCACACCAGCACGCACACATTTCACATCACACCACTTAATTTCACCTTTTCCTTTCATCTTTGTTTCAGTCACAGCGAGCAAATCAAATTTGCCCTTTCTAAATACATCCATCACCTCTCTCCTCTTCTCCTCACTTTATTCCTCTGACATTCCTATATATAAATATATATATATATATATATATTATATATATATATATATATATATTATTATATATATTATATATATATTATATATATATATATATATAATAATAGTATATATATATATATATATATATATATATATAATATACTATATTATATATATCATATATATTATATATATATATATATATATATATAATATATATATATATATTATAGTATTATATTATATATATATATATATATATATATATATAATATATATATATGATATTATATATATATAAATATATATATATATATATATATATATATATCCCATGAATTGTGGGGATTCATTACTTACCACAGTAGATTCTTGGTCAGGGGAAATTTGAATTATTTGTATTTTCCTAACCAAGTGGATTAGGGTACGAAGATTATCTAGGCTTAACTAAAAATCCTGCTTTGGCTCAACCCATTTCGAAATTCTAGCAATCGTGGACGTAGTTTCGGATCCAGATGTTAGAAGCATGAAAGTAACGGCTGTAATTATTTGTATGTTATAACGGATTGTTCTGGTTTATGTGTTAGCTATGTTTTTAGTAATGTTTGGGTTGATATTAGTTTTAATTCACTCTGCCGTAAGGTGTAAACTAAATAAATATTATAGAAAATCTCCTACTGAAGGAAATTTGTGTGCGTCCGCTCAGGTAGCCTGATTGAGATTCGAACCACTGCTATCGCCAGGGGGGAAAATTATGATCCTTATGCGAGGGAAGAGAATCTCAATCCATTGAGCCATATGATATCATCATATATATAATATAATATATATATATATATAATATATTATATATATTTTATCTATATATTATATATATATCTATATAATAATATATATATATATAATAATTTTATATTATTATATATTATTCTATTCATATCTATTTTAAAATTTATCTTTAGTAAAAATTTTCTTATTAAATACTTTTATACGGTTAAATAAAGGAAAACTATAAAAGGGGCATACTATTGAAACCAAATAATAGTTAAAAACTATGGGTATTTAGAAATATTCTAAGTAAAGAATGGGTGTTTTCTATATTATCGGTGTACTATTATTTATTTATCTCTTATTTGTGTGACAAGAATATTAACGATAATTTCATTCTAAAACTCAGCATATTTGTAGGAAGCATTATTCAATAATCATTATGTGTCCAAACGTGGAATATTTTAACACATATGGTTTTTAGGCTAAAAACTGATAAATGTAAGTAATTAATTATAATAATGCTTCAGCTTATTAACTTTATCTACCTTTATCTATGGCTAAGTCCCAATAGTCTCTGATCCCAATTCTTTACTGTAGATTTTCTAAATCCAGAACATTAATTTTTGTCACAATCCTCTTAGATATATGAGTAATACGTAGACACTTTATAAAGTTAAAATCAAAATTATAGTAAATTTACACCGTTAATGTATAATTATGACTATATAGAAAAATTTTTATAGCTTATAAATATGTTTTTTATCACTTCATTTATGAATATTTATAGACTTAGGGAGAATACCCAGTCTCATACAGGATGGATTGACACTGACTAAATTAGGATGATAACATTGATACTCAGATTGTAATCGATTTAATGTGAAATTAGGTCATACAGATGATTTACTAAGAGGGTGAATCGAAATTTACAGTTGAAGGTAAGTTAATTCTGTTTATCAATATAAATATTATACAGTATTATAGGTGATTTTTGTTATATATATATATATTGATAAGTTAAACCCCTGGAGGCGACACAAATGAAGATATAAGTTGTTTGGCATGATCTATACTTAATAAGGTAATGATAATGTAATAATGTATAGTTAGATGGAATGTTCACGAGGTACGTGATGACAAAATAGGGTACCATCAATGTGATTATATAGCGAGTGATTCTACTTTGGCACTCATCAGATACAAAATTGAGGTCATACTATTTTATTCCTCAACTCTCCCTAATCGGCAATTGCATCAGTTATGGTCTGTGATGCTTCATCAGCGCTTACTGTGTAGCGTGGACTTCTCGAAACACTCAATATTTAGTCTCTTTCGAAACTTAAGTTTCAAGTAGTGATGTCGATATTAATGGATTTGTTATATGATTAAATTAGTATAGTTTAGTCAATACGTACAACGTTAACGATTGATAATTGTATAGTCTGATTTGTTTATTTCATAACTTAAAGATGAAACTGTAAGATAAAAATAATTATTTAATTATTTACCCAAGTATTGTATGGAGTTATTTAAAATTGTTGAAATTATTTTTAGTCGAAATATTTGGTGGTAAAAAGTGGGAAATTGTTAAATTTAAGTTGTGAAGTTGTAGGCTTAGATTTAAATTGTGGTTTTAGGCTGCTTGTATTTTCAATTAATTTTTGCTTAAGGAGGGAACCGGTCAATAGAAGTTTAATTTTATATTCTATAGTTGGCATGTTTGTCGAAGCTCTAATGGTGTTGATACATTCTATTGTGTAATTTTCTTGTGTATTATTGATAATGTTTTAAAAGGGAGATGTTGTAAATTTCAGATTCTTGGCGCCATCGCACTTTTGGATGAGGGAGAAACAGATTGGAAATTAATTGCCATTGACATTAATGATCCATTGGCTCCACAACTGAGTGACATATCAGATGTCGAAGAACAGATGCCAGGATTCCTAAAGGCAACCGTCGAATGGTTCAGAATCTACAAAATTCCAGATGGCAAACCCGAGAATCAATTTGCTTTTAATGGAGAACCTAAAGACCGGGAATATGCCCACAAAGTAAGCTATAAATATTAATTGAAGCTTGTAATAATTTTATTACCAGCAAAGCACATAAATAACAATCCAAAATGAGCTAAAATGGTTATTAAAGCACATTTTTAAATGTGTTAGGAGTCCTCTATTATTCCGTCCAATTTCCTATTTGAAAAGTTTACCAATTTACATCGATACTAATCTGCTTTAGAAATACGTTCAATTTTGGCACAATTTACTGGTTAGTCTTTTTAAATCTTAATAAACTTGTAAATAAGTTTTAATTAGGGTGATTTTGTAGGTGGGGACTGGGGGTCTTCCCCCCATTCTTTTCATTCTTCTTTCAAATTTTCCACCTTTTTTCTTTATTATTATTCAGCCCCCCCTGCAGCTCCCTTCAGATTGGGGTGCGCAAACATTCACCGGAAATAGAACAGTTTAGTAGAAGAAGATGACTTAATTCGAAAAGGAAGCACCCCCACTCGTATCCTTCCCTCATACCCTTAAAGGAGAGTCCGTTGAAGTCAAAATCCACCCTAGAGCTTCATACACTCCGACAGATTCCTACTGTAGTATCTCGGCGGTTGAGTGTTTATCCCCTGAAATAGGCCATAACTATGCCCCTTCGCAAAACCACGTCACACGATCCTATTATGCACCTTTCTTCTCGCTTGTGTTAAGTTCATATTTTTTCTTCCAAACACCTTTACTGTATCAATTCACTTTTTCTGGTGTCTTCAACATTAGATCTATATCTCTTATTCCACTACTATACATTAACACCTATAACAACAAACCCTCATGCAGAACCCTATTGCACTCGAAACTTAGTCACCTCTCATTCACCAAAGATTTATTAATTTCACCAGACATCTTCCTACCACTCACAGTTTTCCTACTTCACTCTGCACCGTTCCATATTCATCCAACATATAGCCTAAATATTTAAACTTCAATACTTGTTCCAGTTGATTAGCATTATTATTTTAATTTTCCTGTGTGATATTTTTTACCTAATTTTCCTCTACTTTATTTCTCATTTTTTTTCTTATAACAAATTAGTATTACATGTGAAGGTTGTGGTTACTCATTATGTATGATCCTAGGGTGGTGACATAATTAAAGACCTTTTTCCTGAATATTGACGAAAGGGAATTTTAAATGGTATTTATCTTTAAGAATAAGTGATAATTATAATATCAAAGAACGGAAAGGAAAGTAATGGAAGAGGCAACATTGGTTTAATACTACCAGTCCGGGAGAATGAAGAGCGAAAGGAGTAATTGAAGGCATTATGAAAGCTAGTTACAAGGAAGTGCTCAACCGAAGCAGAAAGTGATTTAGATCGTCACAGAATAGGGAAATATTGTGAGTGAGTTTTGGAAATGAATGGGTAAAGGATTGGGAAAAAATAGTTTGAGCTACTTTTATGATGATTTGGATCTATGGTAATGGTGTACTTGAAATTCTCATATTTGAGGTTAGCTTGACTGACTTCGAGAAATGATTAAATCAAAGTTTTCAAGAACGAACAGGGGAGAGAGAGGAAGACATCAGACAGATGATGCATGGATACCAGTTTTGAGAAAATCTCATTTCATATTTAGTGCATGATAGGGCATCATTGAAAAATTTAATATACCCCTTTGACATCTGGTGGTCACCCCCTCCGATTGAAGATAAAAAGTACATTTATTTCAGTAATTTGTAATGCTCATAAATTATTTTTCCAGGTCCTTCTCGACACACATAATCAGTGGCGTGCCTTAATTGATGGAAGAGCTGATCCAGGTGAATTAGATATTTCGGCAGTTAATTTTCCTTTTGCCAAAACGAAGCTTACGACTGAAGAAGCCGAAAAAATAGTTAAGGATACACCTGAACCTTCGCAACCAGCTCCTGTGGATCCTAAGGGTAAGAAAGCATTTTCTTTTTTAGTTTCAGTAAATATTGTTTAGGGTTCTGTCGCCACCATTTTCCCCATTGCTGAATGAGAAACATCGAGTTAGCTGAAACTACCTATGGTCTAATTGTTACAATAGAATATAAAGGAATGCAAAAATAATGAAAAATTATAGAAGCAAATTTGGATACGATAAATGTTAAAGAAAAAAAAGAAATTTGTAGATTTTCAATTATCTGATTAATAATATCAATAGACAATTGGTGGTTTAAAATAAATTTTAGCTATTTCTTTATAATAAGACTGGGAAAAAGTAAGATTTAAGAAGATTGTCAAATTTAAGATTATCAAATATTAGTAAATTTAATTAGTGGTTTATATTTTAATATGAAACCACTACTTTTTATTTGAAGTTTTCCTCATTTCAAAACGTGATGATGAGTAATGAGCGTTTCTTTTTCAGTTGATCTTTGGCACTTTATCAACCTCAAGTGACTGGAGAAGTTGTCTTTGAAACCCAAACTGTGATCAAAACATTCTCTTCATATTAAATTTTATTTTAAAACTATATTTTTTCCCATATTATATTATATTTAATAAGAAAAATTCTTTAAAACTTGTCACTTTAAAATAGTTTTAATTTTTTTTTTAAGTGAGAAAGGATAATAAAAGTAAAAAAAAAAATTATTTTTCTTTCGGTAAAAAAGTAAATAATAAATAAATAAATTAGTAATAGGATCATCCAAGGTTATCCAACATGTAGCTGTGTCCTTCAGGTCATTCTCGCTTCGATCATACGATGAACCTCGTATTTGTAAAGTGTAAAAAAAAAAAAATTATTCTACGATTATGCATTGGATGAGTATTCATAAAAACTTTGTGATGAATTCATCATATTTTCTTTAATGTTTAAAATATATAAAGCAAAATTTAACATACACGAATGAATTCGTTCAAACATTTTTCGTTTAAAACTAGTTGATTTTTCGTGAATTTTGATTACTTTCTCAGTCAGATCAATTCCATTGAGAATGAACAAAAGGTTCAAAACCAGATTGCAACAAGGGTAGTCAAAATAAAAGTTCGTCCGAACATTTCTCCACTGTAACGGTAACCCTTAGAGAAAAAAAATCACATATATGAAAATAATGATAGAATACTTTTAAAATAACTTAACTTAAGAAAATTATAGTTTTAAATCATATAATTTACAATACTAATATACGAAAATTAAAATTTGTTACTGAGAATCTTTTAAACTTTTAATCATTCTATAATTTACAGTATTTTATGAATCTGGAAATTTAACTATAATTTATTTACATTTAAAACTTGGAAAATCGTAATTTATAAAATTGAACGGTTAGGATAATGGTTTCCTTAATAATAATGATACCTTAGTAGTGCCAGAAGGAAAATATCTTTGTTCTTTCGCCTAAATGCCTCTCCATTCCAGTAATATGGTGATGTTGATACAGTAGTGATAGCATTACGACCATCCCTTCCAAAGTATTAGACAGTTAACTTGTCAAAGTTGGATTTTGATTTATAATACAAAACAATCTTAGCAGTTATAAAGTTGGATTGTATCGATAAGCTTTTAACAAAATGCAAGTATAGCCGTAATATTTCCTTATTCTTTTCTGAAACTTATTTTATTTAATTATTGTGGGAAAAGGGCAGGGACCTACAGTGAATTTACGTTAGTTTAGGAAAGTGAAATTCTGCCTTTATTTCATGATCGAGATTTATATACATGGCGTTTGAAATTTGGCAAGTCGAAGCAGTTGGCAAAATGGACAAATTTCATACTCCGGAGGACTGGAACGCATTGCAATTGGGCTTGTCGCTAGACAAGTACAGAGAAGAAAATAACGAGCAAAGTGCTGCATACTTTAACAGTAAAAGTAGCACTCATAGATGAAGGGTAAGTTATTAAATAAAGGACAACTAAATACTTGAGGGTGAAGTCTTCAGTACGAGAGTGGATAGATGATCAAATAGATGACGGGGCATTAGTGAAAAGTAGAAATGGAGTTGGGGAGAACAGGATTAAAGGATGAGGGGTTGCCGCGTACAACCATAGAATGATCAGAACACGAAATTTCTATTGAAAGAGAAGTCCAGAAATCGAAGCTTTGTCACAGACGGATCACACTAAAGAAAATTTAAGATAATCAGTGTGTTTGGTTTGACTACAATAATTTCTGAAGTCACGTCCCTGCGACGGATAGCAAGAGAATACGAAAAGTTAAACAAAAGTTGAGTTTTAAGAGAAAGAAAATTAAATGTTCTGCATGAAAGAGATAATCAACGATAATTACGGTTTGCGATGTAATCTGTTTAGTCATTCTAAAATACGATCCCATGTCCTTTCATTTTGCATATCAAAAAGTTTATTCACCGAAAGCAGGACAGTTCCTGCGAAAACTTGCAGACAGTATGAAAAAGATATATTTCACAATCCTTTTAATTTCTACCTCCAAAGCGATCCGTTAAATTAGTGGGAAGCTGCTCTTAATACTCGAGGTAGTTATGCATAGAGGAAGGATGGGTAGGAGAGTTTACTAACTAACTTCACCAGTAGTCTTTCCATGGTGTCATTTTTTTTCACTTCGGGTCTCTAACCTCAGACAACTGCCAAACTCTTTCTCTCATATACTACTGGTAATGTCTTGGAACTCTCATCCTTCACCATTTCCTTTACTTTCAAGCGTCTTGTATCAGACATTGATTTTGGAAACTCAATTTGACTTCCTCCTACTCCTGATGAGTTTTATATTGGCCTCTGGTCTTTATCCACTAGGTGACAAAAAATGTAAAATATTAAAATGAACATTCATGGAATTTTAAATTTTATTGTAATCATCACCCACCTTCTCTAACCCAAGATTGGGGGAAAGGTGCGTAGCATGCATTAGCATTCCTGGCAAAAGAAAAGTGGTAGTGACAGCCAAACCAACTACCACTGTCCCTTTAGTCGCCTTCTATGACACGCAGAGCATACGTTGTGAGCAATTCTTTTTTTTTTACCCCACACACACGGATATAAAGTATAAGGATGTCTGTAAAATGTCTAGAAGAGGGGGTGTGGATATAAGTATGTGTGAGTGGTATGGGGATATAGGGTGATGTCTGGAGGATGAGTGTGGATACGAAACGCAAGAGAGAGAGGCGAACCATTAGGTACTGGAATGTCATGGGAGACCCTACACGTCATAAGCCAAAATGGGAGGTTATTTCATCGTTTTTGAATCTTAGGACCACATTTATATAATCTGTAAATGCTTTTTTTTTATATGATTTAGCCAATTTGGTCAGTTCTTAATAGACTGTTTCGAACTGTCTTAAAGAACTATTTCTTAAAAGATTATCCTTGTTTTCACACGCTGCACCACTTTCTTTTCGAACAAAGCTCTATAAACGAGCGGCGTCGTAATAAGAACTCGACATGGGAGAATATTTAATTTCTCTTTTGCAATGTGTTATTGAAGTGCTTATCAATATTTCATATTTTTAAGGTATTTATATATCTCATACTACCTGTATTTCGACAGTTTCCCCTCAGCTACAATTGATTCTGTATAATCTAGCTACTTTAATATTTAAGGAATAAAAATAAAAAGCCGTCGGCTTTGTCAACTACATCAGCTTCGACAATTTATGTTATTCTTTGAAATTTTAAGTAAATTGTTTTACTATAGCTTGAAAAAAAGAACCAACTTTTCTCTTGTGTTGTATACAAGCGTTTTATTTTTTTTTATTATTATCGTGATTTAAGTCCTAATATTTACATATCAACGGATCAGCTATTTCAAGTCCAAAGCCATTTTGGAGGAGAAATAGGCCCTACTTTAATTAATTTTAAGATTTTAAAGTTTAATTTTTTAATTCTTTAGTTTAGGTTATAGAATTATAGCCAGTTTTATGTAAATTAAATGATATTAAGATTAGGTATAAATTAGTAAATTTATAACTAAAAGGAACTTTTTTATATTAGATTTTTATCGAAGTTTAGCAGAATTGGCCAATCTTTTGTGTACAATGCGCCAAAAATTCTTTTGCAAACATTGTTTTAGCGTGCATAAATATGGTCGTAGTTATGAAAAAGGAATACTCCCACACATATCAGAACACAGGCGTCAAGGAAAAACAATTTAATTGGTAACGCAACTAATAATAATAAATAATAATAATAATAATAATAATTTCATTTAAAAAAAAAAAATTATGTAACAGGATATTTATTTTATTTTCTGAAAATATCCAATTGCTTACTACCCATATTTAAATTTCCACAAATTCAGTTTTATTATTTCATCAATTGGGGGGGGGGAGGTTCAATGCGCTATGCTTTGGCCACCCTGGTCTATTGTTTAGCAACCTTTAACAGTTTAGTTCATTTGTAAGTGAGTGAATGACCGAGTGTGTGTGTTTGTGTACGTTCGAATGGCTGAATTGAGTCGTTGTTGACGGGGATATTCTAGTGACCTTGGCAACGTCGAGTCTTTTGTATGGAGTACCATTCCCATTCTCATATCTGGGGGAGGGGACTAAGTTCTACTTAGGCTAAAACACTATAAACTATCACTTGCCTCCTAATTCTCTTGACCCTCGATCTTTATGACGTAACATTGTCGCACTCTTTTTCTATAGGTACTACAATTAACGGAAAATGTTGAAGTTAGTTGGTCTCTCTCATTCCACCACTGTTGCGGTGAACCTCTTATCACAAGGGGGTGTCTTTTATTCCAGCGAATTTATAACGAGACTAGTAACTAGGCTTCCTCGTTGTGGCATCTGAGGAATTTCATGTTAGGTCATCATCCGTTTTTCTTGCTATACCTAAACTTGAATGGGTTCTCATCTTTATTTTCTGCCAAAAAACAAAAGATAACTTTGCGTTTATTTTTTTCACTTTTGAAATAAACTTTGAACCATTAAGAAAATTCATGTAATTTCTTGTAAGGAAATGAATATAATCGGAAAAATTTATCATAGATTATAATCCATAAAATAATTCATAAAGAAATAAATTAACAATCACATCGATGTCGAAGCACCATTGCCCGTTTCTAATAATAATAATGGAATGTATAATAATAATAATGAATATATAGTTATGTACCAATTATTTTTAACTATAATAATGCTTCGTTTGATTGTAATGATTATTATTTTTTTCTTTATGGGCTACTTCAATTTAATTTTTTTTTTTGTGAATGTCGTTGTCTTCGCAAAAATGGCAATAATCAAGCAGATAAGTCATGGTAAGTTCTTCAGGTTACAAAAAGGAAAACGAAATGTAGAGTAAACTAATATCTTGAAGTTAGGAGGTCTTTGTTAATAGATAACACAATGTGTACGTATAGTTTGACGATAAGCTCATTCTAGCAACTATTGCAGAAATTAAGGGCTTTAGAGGTATATAGAGCAAAATTCAAAATTAAGCATTACATTGCCGTACCGTATTCTTATTGTTATTGACGATAGGTGGTTCCATATCTTCCAACCTAGTTTTGAGCTTTCTGGTTATGCAAATGTGAAGGATCCATATTGGCATTTGCTAAGGGAGGACTGTGATACTTCTCGGGATATTATGGAAATGTAAGGATGAGGAGGGGAGCAAACACTCCCTCGGAGGTACAAACTTCTTCCTTCTGTGACATAAGGTGCCTCCTCAAATCCTAGGCGAAAGAACTAATGTGGGACATCATTCTCCAGGACAAGAGCTCGCCCCTCCCCCCCCAGTTGGAAACCCTAGATGATACCGTGTCGTTTGAAGTGTTCATAGGAACACAATAGAGTAAAATTTGAATTGTTTGAATATAGTTGAACATGTCGGACGTATCATAAGTGTATCTCCTGAGACGACTGAAGTATTGCTCCCCCTCTCTCTCTCTGGAGTCGGCAGAAAGTATGCACCTCAAGGTGAAACATGGATTTCAGCCGTGCTTTCACCGCAGAAAATGAATGAATGTGCAGTTCCGGGATTTGTAGCGAGGGGGTAGGTGAACTAGGAGATAGAAGTCTGTTCCGTTGGGGGTTTCAACATAAGGTTCGAGATTTACAAAGGTGGTGATTTTGTTGATGGTCATGAAATGCGGCCGACGGGTACTTTGGTGGGGGTATGATACTATTTGTAGTTGCAGTAAGAAATGAAAGAGACAGATATTAAAGTTTCTCTTACGCGGTTCATGTAGTTTCGCTGAGATTCAACTTATCCAGCATGCCTGCTCCAGGATCATTTTCTAAGTAAATGATGGTCAGTTAACAGAGGGCGAGGGATGTGATCTCTTACAATTTGAGTAACAAGGTGAAGGGGGTGTTTACATCTTCAAATTAAATAAATACACGATTTAATTTAGCAGTCTGAGTTTTATCTTCCTGGGGGCAAGAATTAAAACTCGGCTGCGAACACTTTGTACCGACAGGCTTGGGATAGCCGGCCTTAAAGATCGGTTTTGTGTCGTTTCTCAAGGAGGGACATCTTTGACAGTTTGAATTTTAGATTTATGTTTTAAATTTATTAATGATGCCAAAATATTCGGGTCCAAAACTGATAGCGGACAATAAGATCAACAGATATGCAATAGACGTTTAACGGGATTCGAGAAAAAATTTAAAGAAATTATTTTGAACTAATAATTCACCGTCACACACTGATATGGCTAAGCTTTAAAGTGCTCATCACACACATTACTACTAAGTTTTTAATTCCTCTTCCGAAGTCAACGACCGGAATGTCTGGAGTTAAACTAAATCTTTTCCACCGATAAACATAAGTTCAAATAATGGGCTAACCACACACACACACACAACACAACCTTTGATCAGAAAGATAAGGATTAAAAAAAGGACGACTTTCATATATACATTTTTTTAAAGGAACACCAGAGACTACTACTATTGTTTCAGCATGGGAAGGGAAAAAAGCTCTACCATATTGTTGGCGATGTTATAGCTAAATTATATGGTGACCAGTCAATGGGATATGGATTCGCAGTTTATATCTGTTCTCTGAAAAGACTGAATTTGCGAAAGAAAGTGGCAATTTAAAGTGTAAAGTGTATGGCAAAATTATCTGCGAATATAAGAGTAATTTTTTTTCCTGTTCAGGGGCAGACACTGCTCACTGTGAAGCGGCTATACTAGTGAAAGTAACACTAGGGTCGGCACCTGGACAAAATGAAATAGAACGTCAATGGAAACTAATTACAACTGATGAAGTAAATTCAGTTCTCGCAACGCAAAAAGCACGTCTGAATGAAAGGGCGGAGATTCAAATATAAGAGTAATCAAGAAACTACATCATAAACATACATCTGTTGCTTCCGTCCTAGGAATGATTGAAGCATCTCATTAACAAAGCGAGAAGTAAAATCAACAGTATTAAAAACCTTTGTTTAAAAGAGAAAAATATTCATTTTATCCTCCTTCCCTTTATTTTTTTAACGACTGCTAGTTGCGAGCGTGACATACTTTAAACATATAAATTTTTATAGGGTTTGATTACGTTTTCCACGCCTTTCTTTCCTTTTCCTTTTTATGCTATTATTTGTTAGTTTAAATGTTTTCTTTTCACCGATTGCAGATCCTTCTTTTATTACGAAATTACCCACCATTAAACTTTTAAAATATTTTATTTTTCAATAGTTTGCATTTGACATTCATTTTCAGTTTCGATTTATATACATATAACCTCTTTCAACTCCAAAATATCGCTCATACATTAGGATTTATCATCTCTATCATTTACTAATTCATTTTTCCTTTCCATCAATATATTCCCCTACCTTCTCATTTTTTAATATACTTTTGTTTTATTCTGTTCAACCAATTTTCAAGAAGTTTTCAGAGTAGATTAAATCGATCGAATTACATATTACTTAGTGAATTTTTCTATATATTCAGCCATAAGACCTTTGGGAAAGTCACGGTCTTGAAAGTTTCAAATTGGACATAGTGAGAAACGTAAAAAATAGAAACAGGTAAAGGTCATGTGGACCTATCAAGGCTGTCCCAGTCCAAATTTATAATTTGCTCCCTCCTTTGAATGGCTCGTCTTAGATTTACATCCTCAACCAACCATGAAATAATTAACCCAAACTCACAATTACACTTGCAACATGCAATTTACAAAATACTACAAACTACATATAACGCAAAAATAGTAAATATTATAAAATTATCCACCAATAAAAGTTGGTCATGATAGGCTATGTAATGCCTACACCAAACAAATACTCACCAAATCCTTTCTCGAATGTTTCAAGTGAGTCACAATCAACAACTTTCTGCGTCAAACCATTATAAAAATTAACAACCCTATTACTTAATGAGTGTTTTCTTACACAAAGATGACAGGACTTCTTTTTATTTTCTTATCATGTCCCCTGGTATTCCTCTGTGATCTACTATAAGAAATTAAGAATTTATTGTTCATAGTATAATCGAGAGACGTAAATATTTTGTAAACTTGTATGTTCCCTCTAAGAAATCGCCTTTCTACAGAAAACATTCCTAACTCCCTCAGACTCTCCTCATAATTTTTACCTTCGAACCCGGAAATAATCCTGGTTACTCTACGTTGCACTCTCACCAACATATCTATGTCTTTTCTTAAATAAGGGGCCCAAACTTGTGCACAATACTCTAATACTCTCCTAATATAGATATTATACAGCAATTACTTTTATTCAAAATAACTTTCTTGCTCTTGCGACATTTCGATTTATTATATCTAGGATCTTATTATCTCTACAGTATTTTTTCTTTCAAACACGGATTGGCCACTTTCGGATTACTTCTTATAATCACACACAAATCTTTTTCTTGATGCACAGACTCGAGTCAATCCATATTTATATCGTAGTTAAATCTTTCATTCGAGTAACCTACCTGAAGAACCTTATACTTTTTACGACTAAAATTCATTCGCAACTTTATGGGCAGGGTCCATTATTTGCTTCGGGCTGAGCTCAATTTTCACCCCCCTAAAAATGGACATAAAATGGGCTTCATTTTCAGTCAATTTTGACGGGGAAAAAAAGTAAACCGCAGCTTTTTCTAACCTCTAAAACGTCGTTTTCGGGTGTTTTCTGTGTCTGTAGTCATATTTTCATTTTTTCAAAAAATATGTTTTTGACATTTTTCGCTTCAACTTTCACATTTTTTTTCGAAATGACTTCAGACTTGAAATATACATGGATGGGTCTATTACCTACAAGATGCTTGAAGTAGTTTTTTGATTTTTTTGAAATTTGTTCTCAGCAATGTCGAAATTCAAAACCCACTTTTTTTGGTTTTTAAAATGAAAAATTGCGATAAATTTTTTTCTGCTCGTGCGAACTGGATGAAATTTTCAGAGCATATGTAGTCGAGGGAGATGCAAATTTTTTACTTAGATAATTTCCTTGCATATGCAGCAGTTTTAGATTTGTTCTTGGAACAAATTTTAAAAAAAAAATGTTTTGGAAATTTTTAAAAAATTTTCTTTTGAGTATACAAAAACAATTATCTAAGTAAAAAAGATGTATCTCGCCCGACTATACAAGCCATGAAAATTTGATGTTGATCGGACAAGTAGAAAAAAAATATATAATTTTTCAGTTTCAAAATTTTTTTTTTTTTTGAAAAGTGAAATATTGATATATATTTTTTCTACTTGTCCGATCAACATCAAATTTTCATGGCTTGTATAGTCGGGCGAGATACATCTTTTTTACTTAGAAATTTTTTTCGTATACTAGAAATTTTTTTTGATATATCTAAAAATTTTTTTTTGAAAAATTTGTTCCAAGAACAAATCCAAAACTGCTGCATATACAAAGAAATTATCTCAGTAAAGAATGTGCATCTCCCTCGACTACATATGCTCTGAAAATTTCATCCAGTTCGCACGAGCAGAAAAAACATTACCGACGAATTCGTTTCATTTTAAAAACAAAAAAAAAATTAGATTTGAATTTCGAAATTGCTGCACAAATTTCAAAAAATAAAAATAAAAATACCTGCATTTTGTAGGTAATAGAACCATCTATGTATATTTCAAGTTTGAAGTCATTTCGAAAAAAAATTGTAGAAAGTTGAAGCGAAAATGTCAAAAACATAGGTTTTGAAAAAAGAAAAATACTGAAAATATGAAACTAACAGACACAGAAAACACCCGAAAAACGATTTAGAGTCAAAAGATATGATTTATGGTTTAAATTTATAGAATTATTGTGGTTCTGTATGTGTTAGGAATTTTTTGTCTATTTGTAGGGTAAAAATTGGGCTCAGCCCGAAGCAAATATTGGACCCTGCCCTTATTTGTCCACCCAAGATGTTTATCGAGGTCATTTTAAATCTTAATACATCCATTATTTATTATTTCTTTCCTTTTAAAGAGGTAGCTGCATTGGTATCATCACCAAACTTAGGAACCTTACATTTACGTCCCTGATCCAGATATATATATATATATATTATATATATCGATATTAATATATATAATTATATATTATATATATATTAATTATATATATATTATATTATATATACTATATATATTATATTATATATATATATATATTATATATATTATAATATATATAAATATATATATTATATATATATATAATATATATATATTATATATATATATATATAATATTCTGCAGGAAATGCTAATGCAGGCCTCGGAGAAGGTTCGTGATCGCCGTAAACGGCCTCTTATCTTTCGGCGAAGTTGGTATGAATCGTATGGGTAATGGAATGTCAGAGGAATAAATGTTGAGGAGGAGTGATGGATGTATTTAGAAAGGGCAAATTTGATTTGCTCGCTGTGACTGAAACAAAGATGAAAGGAAACGTTGAAACAGAGTGGTGTGATGTGAAATGTGTGTGTGCTGGTGTGGAAAATGAATGAGAGAGGAAGAGAAGGAGGTGCAATTTTGATGAGTGACCTGGGGTACGAGATATGTAGACTTTGATTGTGTGAGCTCCTAGAATTCTAATGGTTAAATTTAATTTGAAAGAGGTCAGTAATGTGTGGTTGTGACGTATGGTCCCATCTGAGGGAAACGTTGAAGAGAGTAACGATTTTTGGAATAATCTGAATGATGTTCTGGTGGGGTGAGTAGGAGCCTCAGATTGATAGTTTTGGGGGACTGAAATGGTTGGATAGGTGATCAAACAAGGGATGGTAATAACAGGTGGTTTTTGGGGTGGCGGGAGAAAAATGAGAATGGTAGGAAAGGTGAATTGATTTCTGTGAAGGAGAGAGGTATGTGTGTAAGTAAATACTTCTTTAAATACAAGAGTATCCATAAGTATACTAGAGTTGGTGTAGGTAGAGATGGTATCGAAGTGAAAAGTATGAATTGATTTTGTATTTGTTGATGAAGGAGATGTTGAATATGTGTTGTGATGTTAAATTAGTTAGGGGTTTAGGAAAATGGGGTTATCGATCATTATGTTGTTCTAAGTAAAATTAAGTTAGTGGGGGCTTTGATGGAGAGGAGTGATAAGAAGGAAGTGGGTAAAATTAAGAGTGGAGAAGTTAAGTGAACAAGACAATAAGGAATAAGTATGTAAGAGCGCTCGCTTAGTAAAACGGTTGAATGTAACAAAGTTGATACTGAACAAATCTGGGGGAAATGAAGGAAGCAATTGTTTAGTAGTGCAAAGGAAGTATGGTGATGTGCTAAAGTAGGAAGGTACTGTTAACAGTGAATGGTGGACATGAAGAGGTGAAATGAAAGCGTTAAGTTGTAAAAAAAGAAGGTGGTTTGAATGTACTAAAAGCATGATGAAGACTCAAAAGAAAGATGCTTGGAACTTATATAAGGAGGAAAAAAGAAATACTAAAAGGTGTATACCGTAGGAGAAAACAAGAGGTAAATGACAGTTTGGAGGAGGATGAATGGGGTTAAGGGAATAGGAAGCTCCTTCTGGAAAGGAAGCGCGAAAGGTTAAGAGATGAGAAATAAGGGAAATCTGCTTATAATAAATGAATAGGGATGGTTGCTTTTGTAACTGATGAAGTTGGTGTGAGAGGAGTGTGGAAAGAACACTTCGAGATCTTGCACAATATTAACAGTAATGAAGAGGTGATAGTGGAATGTGTGTGGGTTTGATGTGAGAAGGATAAGAAAGGTGCGGAAAGGTTATTAGTAAAGGAGGAGGTATGGGTAGAGTGAAAAAGTTGAAGAATGGTAAATCTGCAGGTATGATGAAATTACTGGTGAAGATATCAAGAACGGAGGCGAGATGGTGATATGATTGGATTTTGGAAGTTTGTGTAATAAAGCGTTTTATGGAGGTATAGGGATTGGAGAGAGCGGTAATAGTACCTTATATAAAGGGTAAGGGAGAAAAAAGGGAACTTTAGAAATTATAGGGAATAAGTTTACTGAGTGTTTGAGTGTTGGGGGGAAGGTATATGCTGGTATTTTGGTCGAAAGAGTGCGTTGAGTGACTGAGGACTGATTGGTGAAAACAAGGTGCGTTTAGGAGTGGTAGAGGAATGTGTGGATTCAATCTTTACATTGAAACAAATGATTGAGAAAATGAGGAGAAGAAGAATAAATTGTATTTAGGTTTATGGATTGCAACAGGCGTATGATAGAGTTAATAGGGAAGCGTTTTATGGCAGGTGTTAGTGATATATAGTGTTGGTGGTAGGCTTCTGATGGAATCAAAATGTATGTATGCACGAGTAGTGAAGCGGTGGTAAGAATAATGGTGTCAATAGCATGATTGGTTTAGGATTAATAGCGAGTGAGACAGGGTTGTGTTAGTCTCTTGGTTATTCAATTATGTATATGGATTGGGGTTATGAAAGAATTCGTAGGTGGGGATGGCAGGAAATGGTGAGAATGGAGATGAAGTGGGGGTTGCCCTACCTATTAATGGGATGATTGTCTGTGATGGCGAATCGAAGAGAGTTTGAAGAGGATTGGTAGAAAGATTAGGCAGGGTGTGTAAATAGAGGGGCTTGAAAGTAAATGGAGTAAGAATGTAAGGTTATGGTTTGTGAGTGAGGACAAGTCCTCAGTGTGAAGTTTATGTTAGATGGTGAGCAGCAGAACAAGTGTCCTGAGTTTAAATATTTAGGGTATATGTTGGATGAGAAGGGAACGGAACGATGCAGAGTGAAGTAGGTAAGTTGTGAATGGCGGAAAGGGTGGCTGGTGCAATTGAAATCGTTGGTGAATCAAAGGGACTAGTCTTGAGTGTGCTAGGGTCTACATGAGGGTATATGTTTGTTACCTGTGTTATTGGTATGGTAGTGGAGACTATGGTCTGGAATAAGAAGTTTAAATCTAAAGTTCAATGTGTTCAGATGGACAATCTTAGGGCGTGTTGCAGGTGTGAGAAGAATTAATAAGTGAGGAATGAGCTTATTAGAGGTGGTGTGGTGTGAAGAAGGGGTAAATGAGCGTATAAATGAGAGAAGTATGTTGAGATGGTTTGGTCCATGTGGAAAGGATGAATGATAGTCGGGAGGTTGGTTAAGCGATGTATATGTGGCGAGTGTGTTGGGAACCCGACGGCTGGGAGACCGAAGAGAAAGTGGATTGAGTCGGTGAACGAATGTCTGAAGGAGAGAAATGTAGGTTTGGCAGAGGCGAGAAAAGAGGTGCATGATAGGAGAGGAGTGGCGGGGTTTTGTATGGGGCCATGGGTTGTGGCCACCTGGGCCAAGGGATGAACCCTTACATTGACGGATTACCATAGTTGAGGGTCCGTCCCGGTCCCATGAAGCTCTAGGTGGATTTTCTGTCTGTGACGAGTTCTCACTAATTAAGGTACAGAGGGGGTAAGGCTGGGCTTTCTTTTTCGACATTTGTCATATTCTACTACTAATACTTTTCCGGTGCTTGTAGCGCCCTTACTCCCAGTCTTGGAAAAAAGAGGTGCTAAAAGGAAAGAAAGAAAGATATAATATATAATATATAAGTTATAATATATATATAGTATATATATATATATAATATATATATATATATATATATAATATTATATAATATATATTATATAATATATATATATATATATAATATATATATATATTATATATATATATTATTATAAATAAATATATACGATCCGAGAATCAATACCCTGTAATCAAATTTGTATTTGTAAATACCCCCTGATGTAGTTTTACCATGCTGGGATATCACGATCCTGGACCCTAGCAAGATGAGCGTGCAAGTGTTTGTCCACTATCACTACGCAACGACGAGACAAAAGAAGAATCCGAGAGTACTTCTACCTTCTACTGACCAAGCAGAGCATTACTACGTATCCCTCCCGCTCGCACTCGGGCGTAGGGCCAAACAGGGTACGCGCATGGTGAATAATAATAATACCAAAAGAACCGAGGGTCATTATGTACAAGAATGCAATACCCTGCAATCAAATTTGTATTTGTAAATACCCCCTGATGTATTTTCACCATGCTGGGATTCGATCCTGGACCCTAGCAGATGAGAGTGCAAGTGTTTGACCACTACGCCACGACGAGACAAAAGAAGAATCCGAGAATACTTCTACTGTCCAAGCAGAGCATTACTACGTATTCCTCCCGCTCGCACTCGGGCGTAGGGCCAAACAGGGTACCGCGCATAGTGAATAATAATACCAAGACCGAGGGTCATTATGTACAAGAGAAATGCAATACCCTGCAATCAAATTTGTATTTTGCAAATCATCCCTGGGGTAGTTTTACCATGCTAGGATACGATCCTGGACCCTGGCAGATGTGCGTGGAAGTGTTTACATAATGACCTCCGGTCTCTGGTATTATTATTCACCATGCGCGGCACGCTGTTTGGCCCCTACGCCCGAGGCCTACTTTTAGGTACTATTTCGTAGTAATTATATATATATATATATGATATATATATATGATATATATATATATAAAAAATATATATATATATATAATATTATATATCTTATATATATATATATATATATATATATATATATATATATATATATATATATATATATATATATCATCATCACCCACGCTTCTCTCTCCTCCCCAAGACTGGGGTAAGGTCGTAACATGCACCGAAAACAGAAAAGTAGTAGTTAAGAATATGACGCAGTCCGAAAAGCCAGCCCAGCCTTAACCGGCCCCACTTATACCTTTTAGTGAGAAACTCGTCGCAGTCAGAAAATCCTTCCTAGAGCTTCACGGGACTGCGACGGACGCCCACTATTGGATCTCGTCAATGTGGGGTCATTCCTTGGCTCAGGTGGGCCACAACCATACACTCGTCACAAAACCCAGCCATTCACTCCTTTTTCGCACCTTTCCTTGCCTCTGCCAAACTAACCTTTCTCTCCTCAGCGTTTCTTTACTGATTTAATCCACCTTTTTCTTCGGTCGTCCGCCGGTCGATTCCTAAGAACACTCACCACTATACATCCGCTTAACCAACCGCCACTATCATCAATCCTTTCCACATGACCAAACCATCTCATGTACTTTTATTTATTCTCTCATTTACCCCCTTTCTTCACATCACACAACTCTCTAATACTTTTATTCCTCATTATATCAATTCTTCTCGCGCCCAACACGCCCCTATGATTGTCCAATCTGTAAACATGTAACTTTAGAGATCTATACCTGTTTTTATCTCAAATCTTTGCTTGAGGAAGCATTAACAGCAGGTAACAACATATCCTCATGTAGACCCCTAGCGCACTCAGGCTTAGTTCCCTTTACATCAACCAAGGATTAATTGCACCAGACACCTTCCTGATTCACAACTTTCCTACTACACTGCATCATCCGTTCCCTTTTCATCCATCATATATCCTAAATATTTAAACTCAAACACTTGTTCCAGCTGCTCACCATCTAACGGTCTTGGAGGGCAAAGATAGCACTTTTGTAATTGAAAATCCAAGTTGATAGTGTATTTGTCCAGCATATCAAGGCCAATAATCCTAGTGATCGCCACCAATTCGGTTGTGAACGTTGAAGAGCAAAGGGAAAGGGTGTCGGACAAAGTAGAGTCCCAAAAGACAGCCGCTGCACCCACTCCCTCCTATAGAAGTCTGTATAAACTTGCACAGATACCACCTTCACATCTTAGTGGGTAGATACTCCCTCAGTGCACATAAACCGTCATAATCGAATGGGAATAGAACATTAAGAGGAATTCAAAGATACTCGAAGATAGAGGTCACCACTAGTGCAAATGGCAAGTAGATGGGAACTAGTACTTTCTCAATAAGAAGAGTCTCAGCCGAGGCCTTTTGGACCTGAAGGCGGATATAAAGGGAAGCATTACTCCGGCTGCCACCCCCACTCTCCTTCAGAGGCGATCAAAAAGCCCCAGTCGCTATCCGCAGACTCTCGTTTTAAGCGCGGTTGAAGTGCAAATAAGATTGGGAGTCTGTCCATAGACAGCACCACCTTAGTCTAATTTGATCGCGCCAACTTGCGTTATATACAGTCAACGAATGGTTTCACCGTCTGCATTCCACATTGTAGAGGAGAGGTAGCAACTGGTGTTTTAGATTAATAATATGGGAAAGGTACAAGAGACGGTCGCCAATTACCATTCCCAAAAATCTAACCTGGTACTCCATACGGAAGGGTCGGCTTCGGAGACACCATATCACTCCCAGGATGCTTACTCCTCTGGCGAAATAGTATTACTTTTGTCTTTTTAGCAAAAGAGAAAACTCCCCTGGAATCCCATCACGATGTTACTTTGTCGATGACCAATTGCAGCTAGCATTCCAGGCACAGAAGTTTAGCTTCCAACAAGTACAAAGAGATCGTCCACGTACAGGGAACACTGGATTGTAATTGGGATGTTCTCGACCACACCATTGAATGCGGCAGCGAAAAGCAGAACACTCAAAACTCCTCTCTGTGGTACCCTCCTCCGACCATGGTCAAATGACGTGACAGGGTGGTGCCGTTTCGGATCTGAAAAAAATCTATTAGTTATAAGGGTCTGGAGGAAAAATGGAGGCGGTCTCCTAAGCTCCAGCGAATGCAGCTTCTGAAAAAAACCCATTCTCCATTTGGAGTCATACGAATTCTCTAGATCGAAAAACAAATAGGATCATTTTTTCTCCGAGAAGGCCTTGCGAACATCATGGTTCAAATGTAGTGGGTTCAGTGTAGAACGGTGCTTCCGGAACTCAAACTGGAAAGCGAAGAATGGTCAGAGCCCTTCGAAAGTGGGGGGGAAGGTAGCTGCCTCCATCTTCCCCACGAGTTTGTAAGAATGGCAGGTCAACGAAATTGGACTTTGGTTCAAGGCATAGGTGGGATCATTTCCAGGTTTCGGAATGGGAACTGTATAAGTCGTCAACAATATGGGTGAAAATACGCCTTTCACCCAGACCATGTAATACAGGATAAGAAGGAATGCTGAAACTGTTAGATGGAGATTGCTCATTATCTGATATGACATCCCCCCCTCAAGTCCAGGCGTTCAATCTTTACACAATAATAAATTTTTTTTAGTGCTTGTACAGGTGCCGTCACTGCTCACAAAGGGGCGGCGATGCTGCTATGGAAAACCAACTTCAGTGACGACACCTAGACAAAACGAAAAAGATTAACAATGATGAATGTTTATATCCTAAATAGTAATTTCAATTTCAATAGAAGGCCCAAGATGGTATTACTAGAAAAATGAGGGGATTCTGATAAACAAGAAACACGATGATAGTGGGTACACTTTGTAAATTGGGGAAAAACATGTATCTGATAACTAACAGCGCGCCACAGGCAACGATATATAATATATATATATATTTATATATCTATATTTATATATATATATATATATATATATATATATATATATATATTATAATATATATAATATATATAATATATAATATATATAAATTTAATATATAATATGATATATATATATATATATATATAAATTTAATAATATATATAATAATATATATATATATATAATATATAATATATATATATAATATAAAATAATATATAATTTTTAACAGAAACAAAAAATATTTGTCCTTTAGTTAGAGATTTCTGCAATATTTACCGCGTATTGCATTTCCTCGGCCATAGTGTATCTACACTATAATCTCAATACACAACACATCACAACCATAGCCAAAAACATAACAACAGAACAGTCTAGTTGTCAACAAACAAATCCAACTTTTCTCATGCTTCTCGCATTGAAAAAGCCGCGTACTAGGATGCGAACCCACGAATTAGGCGGGGTGCAAGCATTCCGACTAGCGGCGCCGCTGAAGCCAGGGCTTGCGTATCGGGCCGAAATATTTCCTGCACTGTCCAGCTTGCGTCAGAAACCATACACATTACTTTCCCTGACCAAACTACTCTCAGATTAAAGGCTATGTGGTATAATAAATATAAATATATATTATATAATATATTATATATATATATATATATAACTCTATTATCAATATATATTATATATATATATATATATATATATATATATATTATATATATTATATAATATATATATATAGATATATATATTCTTCTTCATCATTACCTTTTCCCCCAAAGACTGGAGTAAGGTGCGTACATGCATCTTAGAAAGAAAAGCAGTGTAGAAGAACAAGACAAAAGTCGAAAAGAAAGCACAGCCTTCCTTATCGCCCCTCTGTACCATTATAAATTAGTAAGAACTCGTCGGCAATCAGAAAATCCAACCCTAGAGCTTCACGGGGACCGCGACGGACCCTCCTCACTATGGAATGTCGTCAATGTAAGGTTCATCCCTGGGCCAGGTGGCCACAACCATACCCCCTCACAAAACCTCGCCATTCTCTCCTATTATGCATGCACTTTAATTCTCGCCTCTGCCAAAACTTCACATTCTCCCCTTCAGACATTCGTTACCGACTCAATCCACTTTTTTTTCGGTCTCCCAAGCCGGTCGTTCCCAACACACTCGCCACCATACATTCCGCTTAACACCGACTATCATCATCCTTTTCACATGACCAAACCATCTAAACATATTTTCATTTATTCTCTCGTTTACCCCTTCTTCAAACACCATAACAAACTCTCTTAATACGATTCATTCTCTCATTTTTTTATCAAATCTTCTCCACACTAGCACGCCCCTAAGATTGTCCATCTTGAACACATTGAACTTTATATCTATACTTCCTTATTCCAGACCATAGTCTCGCTACTATACACATAACAACAGACAACATACCATTCATGCAAGGGACTCTAGCGGAACTCAAGACTTATCCCTTTACATTCACCCCAACGATTTAATTTGCACCAGCCACCTTGTTACCATTCACAACTTTCCTACTTACACTCTGCATCATCCTTCCCTTCTCATCCAACATATACCCTAAATTTTAAAACTCAGACACTTGTTTCCCCCTGCCTGCTCACCATATCTAACATAACTTCACACTGAGGACTGGTCCTCACTCACAACCATAACCTTACTCTTATTCTACGTTTACTTTTCAAAAAAACCCCTCCTTTTGCAACCTTCCAATCTTTCTACCAATCCGTCTCAAAAATCTCTTCAGGATTCGCCACACAAAAAAACCAAATCTATTCCGATATGAGCTAACCTGGGGTTATATATAGGGTAGTATAATAGTAGTGGGCCACCCTCCACTCATTATATATACTATATATATATATATATATATATATATATAATATCATATAATATATTATAATAATATATTAATATATATTATATAAATATATATACATATATATATATATATATATATATATATATATATATATATATATATATTATATAATATTATAATAGGGAATAGGGATGTGCTTTTGTAACTGATGAAAAGATGTGAGGGGATTGAACACTTAGAAATTCTGTATAATATTAACAGTAATAAAAGGTGATAGTGAATGTGTGGTTTGAATGGCGCAAGAAGGAATGAGTATTTTGCGATAAGGTAACACATTAGCCAAGGAGGAGCGGTAATGGGGTAGAGTTAGAAGTTGAAGAATGGTAAATATCTGCAGGTATAGATGACAAAAATTACTGGTTGAAATGATCAAGAACGGAGCGAAATGGTGATTGATTTGGATTTGGAAGTTGTGCGCCACAAGGCGTTTATGGAGGGTAAGTTAAGAGGATGGGTGTAAATGGAGGAGAAGATTAATAGTACCCTTATATAAGGTTAAGGAGATAAGGGGAACTGTAGAAATTATAGGGAGAGAGAATTAGTTTATTGAGTGTTGTAGGGGAAGATACTAGGGCTGGTATTAGTTTGAAAGAAATGCGTTGTCTGAGTTGGTTTAGATGCAGAATTAACACCTAAAAAAGTTTATAGTGTTATAGGATTGTTGAATTAAAATATTTGTATAGTAGGAAGCTGTGTGACAAAAATTTAGGTGACCTTGTTAAATTTGTATTTGATCGTTTTGATGGATTTGCAAACAGGCATGCTATTGGATAGGATAATAGTGTGAAGCCTCTATGCGCAGCGTCGTTAGTTTAATTATGATGTTGGTGGGTAGGCTTCGAAATGGAAATCAAAAGTTATGTGATGACATATTGAAAGCGTCTGCTTTTTTGTTTGAAGAATAAAATTTGCCGTTGTTCAAAAGTGATTGGCCTGTTTAATATTAATAGCGGATCGAGTGAGGAGGCAGGGATTGTGTTATGTCTCCTTGGTTTTCAATTTGTATATGAATGGGGTATGAAAGAATTAGAGATTACTGGCAAGAGAAATGTGGCAGAATGATGAGAATAGAGGTGAGTGTGAGGTGTGCCCCTACTAGTTAATATGCGGATGATTTTTTAGTGTGGTGAATGGTGAATATGAAGAGAGTTTGAGGGGGTTGGTAGATCAGAGATTGGTTAGGCACTGTGTGTACTAAAAGAGTATGGTTTTTGAAAGTATTACGTAGATAAGGAAGTAAGGTTATGTTTTGTGAGTGAAGGACAGTCCTCGTGTGAAGTTATGTTAGATGGTGCGAGCAGCTGGAACAAGTGTTTTAGGAATATGTTGGATGAAAAGGGAAGGATTGATGCAGAGTTGGTGTTAGTAGTAAAGTTGGAATGGCAGAATTAAGGTGGCTGGGTTTTTGGTAATTAAATCGGTTGGTGGATTATAAAGGGACTAAGTTCTTGAGTGTGCTAGGGGGTTCTACATTGAAGGGTATGTTCGTTACCTGTGTTAATGTATATAGTGGACTATGGTCTGAATAAAGTATAGATCAAAGTTTTAATTGTTCAGTATGGAACAATCATTGAATGGGACAAACTAACCCGCGTGTTAGGTGTTGAGAAAATTGATAAAATGAGGAATGAAACGCATTAGGGATTATATGGTGATGCAAGAAAGGGGGTAAATGAGAGAATAAATGATAGTTACGCTGAGATGGTTTGCGGTCTATGCTGGAAAGGATGGATTGGATGTCGGTTGTTTTTTAAAGCGGCATGTGTATATTGGTAGTGATGTTGGGAATCCTCGACCGGCTGGTAGAGACTTGAGTAAAATTGGATTGACGCTAGTAAAGGAATGTCTTCGGATGAGAGAAATGTGCTAGTTTGCGATAGGGCATGAGAAAAAAAGGGCATTATAGGAGTGAAGGCGGGGGTTTTGTGAAGGGGTATGGTTGTTGCCCACACTGGGGCAGGGAATGAACCCTACACTTGACGATGTGCCATAGTAGGGTCCGTCGCGATCTCATGAAGCTCTAGGGGTGGATTTTCTGACTGCGACGAGTGTCTCACTAATAGGTATAGAGGTGGCGGAGCTGGCTTTCTTTTCGACTTGTGTGATATTCTTTCTACTGCTTTTCTTTTTCCATGCATGTCACGCACCCTTACCCCAGTCTGAGGAAAAAGAAAAATATTATATATATATATATATATATAATTATATATATAATATATATATATATATAATATATATAATATAAATATATATATATTATATATATATATATATATATATTATATATATATATATTATATATAATATATTAATATATATATATTATTATATCATATAAAAATCATTCACCACCTTCTCTCCCAAAGACTGCCGAGATAAGGTGCTCAGCATGCAAAGAAACAGAAAAATAGTCGAATGAACATGACGGCAAGTCGGAATAAGAAAAGCCCCAGCCTTACCCTTTCCTTTTATACCTTTTTTTAGTGAGAACTCGTCGCAATCAGAAAAGCCACCCTAGAGTTCACGGATCTGCGACGGGGACTCGCTCCACTTATTGGCATCTCGTCAATTGATAGGGCTTCATCCCTCCAATCCACTTTGTTCTAGTCTCGTGCAGCCAGTCGATTCCCAGAACACCTCACCACAATACATCCGCTTAACCAACCCCGGCTATCGTCCATCCTTCCACGTGTCCAAACCATGTGCTTGTTTTATTTATCTCTTATTTTACCCCTTCTTCACACCACACAACTCTCTATACGTCATTCCTCGACATTTTTTTATCAATTCTTGCTCCACCATTATATCACTGGCCCTAAGAATTGTCCATCTGAACACATTGTATTTTTAACCTATAGACCTCTATACCTTTTATTCCAGTAGTCTCACTACTATACATTAACACCAGGTTAAAAACATTTCAACTTCTTTCCATTTTCTTATGCGTGGCTCAAGGACTTAGCTCTTTACATCCACTAACGATTTAATAGCACCAGGCCTCCTTTCCTGCCATCCAACAATACTTTGCCTACTACCTCTTCTGCCATCATCCGTTCCCTTTTCATCCAAACCATATATTCATAAATATTTAAACTCAGATGATTGTTTTCCTGCTGCTCACCATCTAACAGAAATTTTCACACCGAGGGCTGTCCTCGCTCACAACCATAACCTTACTCTTACCTACAGTTTACTTTCAAACCCCTCCTTGATTCCTTTTACACACCCTGCCCTCTCAAACTCTCTTTCAGAGATACGCCACACAAAACCCCAAAGCATCCGCATGATAATAAGGTGGGAACCACCACTATCTGCATTCGTCCCCTGCATTCTAACACCATTTCCCCTCCCCCACATCAAATTCTTCATCAAAACCCCATGCATAACAAATGAAAAACCAAGGAGACAACCACATCCTGCTCATCTGCTCGGATATAAGATTAAACCAATTCATTTTCGACTCATTTTATTCTTACACACGCTCCACAATTCGTTCATACATACTTTTGATTCATTGAGAAGTCCCACCACCAAACACCATATATCACTAACACCTTGCCATAGAGCTTCCCCTATTAATCCTATCATGCCTGTTGCAAATCCAAATAAAAACCTAAATACAATGTATTTTTCTTTCTATTTTTCCCAGTCATTTGTTTCAATGTAAATTTTGATCCACATGTTCCTCTACCCACTTCTAAAAAGCACCTTATTCTTCTTTCACCAATCATCACCGACGCACTCTTTCGACCAAGAAACCAGTCATATATCTCCCTACAACACTCAATAAACTAATGTCCCTATAATTCCTACGTTACCATGTATATAAGGGTACTATTATACTGCTTCCTTCCTCCAATCCCTCGGAACTATTTACCCTCCATAAAACCTTTGTTGCACAACTTCCAAATCCAGTCAATCACCACTTCACCAGTAGTTCTATCTATACCTGCTAATTTCATATATACCTGCCAGATTTTCCATTCTCAACTCTCTCACTCTATCCATTACTCTTCTTACTAATGACCTCACCCCAAAATAACCTATTCGTTCTGCACCAGTCCAAACCCACACCACTATCACCTCTTCGATTACTGCCAATGTTATGCAAGTTTTCGAAGTTTCCTCCAGTCTCTGATCGCATCCATTTTCACAGTAGGAAAGAATGGTTTTAAAAGTCGTGTAATTTATATATATATATATATATATAATAATATATATATATATATATAATATATATATATATATATATTATATATATATATATAATATATAGATAAAAATCTATATTTATATAGATATATAGATATATATAATTATAAGTATATATATATAATATATATATAGGAAGCTCTATGGCACGGTGTTAGTGATATTAATGGGTTGTGTAGGTGCTTCTGAATGGACATCAAAATAAATTATGACTATAGTTGAGGGGTGTTGTAAGAAATAAATGGTTTTGTTGTCAAAGGTTGAATTGGTTTAGTATAATAGCGGAGGAGTGAGAACAGGGTTGTGTTATGGTCTCCTTGGTTATTCAATGTATATGGATGGATTTATGAAAGAAAGAATTAGAGGTGGAGGTTGGACAGAAAATGGTGTATTTAGAATGATGGAAGAATGGAGGGTTTTGGAGGGTGGCCCTACCTATTATATGCGGAATGATTTGGTTTTGAGTGGTGGGTGAATCTGAAGAGAGTTGAAGAGGATTGGTAGAAGATTTGCAGGTGTGGTAAAAGGAAAAAAGGAGGTGTTTTGAAAAGCAAACGTAGATAAGAGAAAGGTTATGCTTGTGAGTGAGGAACAGTCCTCGGCTTGAAGTTATGTTAGATGGTGAGCAATGGGAACAAGTATGTCTGATTGTTTTAAAATATTTAGGTATATGTTGGATTAAAAGGGATGGGAACTATTGATGCAGAGTGTATTAGGAAGTTGGAGTGGTAGACAGGTGGCTGGTGCAATTTAAATCGTTGGTGAAATGTAAAAGGGACTAAGTCTCGAGTGCGCTAGGTGTCTTACATGAGGGGAGTGTTGTTACCTGTGTTATTGTACAATAGTGAGACTATGGTCTGGGAATAAGAAGTATTTAGATCTCTAAAGTTCTCCAATGTGTTTCAGATGACAATCTTAGCAGGAGACTCATCGTATAGCCGTAACACTGTGAGAAGAATTTGATAAAATTGAGGAATGAATGAACGTATTAGAGAGTTGTGTTTCGTGAAGAAAGGGGTAAATGCGAGATTTAAATAGAGAATTTAAATGAAAAGTATGTTGAGAGTGTTTCTCATGTTGATAAGGTGGAAGATAGAGTCGTTGTTAAAGCGGAAGATGTATAGTGCGAGTGGTCGCGATACCGACCGCTGGGGAGACCGAAAGAAAAAGTTTGGGATTGACTGTTCAAGTAAACGAATGTTGAAAGGAGAGAAAATGCGGAGTTTGGCAGAGGCAAGGAAAAGGCTGCATAAAAAGGAGTGCATGGCGGGTTTTGTGAAGGGCATGGTTGTGGCCCACCTGGGCCAAGAGATGAACCATTACATTGACGAATTTACCATAGCGAGGGTTCCGTCGCGGTTCCCGGCATTTGAAAGCTCTATGCGTGGATCT
>JABUQX010017563.1:15000-20000 GCA_015478945.1 Trachelipus rathkii | reverse complement strand
CAAAAATATAAAATCCCATGCCAAGTATAGGGATGATCGTAATATAATAATTATATTTTCTTCCAAGTGACTTTGAATTGTAGTGTCTATTTGCAGATCCATATTACATTAATTTAAAATGGAAAGTGCATGAATGGCAATTTACTTCCTAGCGTGGTGTACACCTGTAAAGCGTATATGACAACAAATCACACTGTTGCTGTGGAGGTTTCAGGATCGATTCGTGGAGAATCCACCACTCACAGTCTGAGGATATGAGAGGCTTATCATGATCACGTGTCCAACAGGTGACAAATACTCGAACGTATAATCTGTCATATATATATATCATATATATATATATATATATAAATATATATATAAAATATATATAATAAATATATATTTATATTAATATATATATTCAATATGATATTTGAAAATAATTTTTATTAGATTATTATATATCAGCATAACATATAAATAGTTATTATTTAGTTTATCATATTTTTTTGTTTGTATATATACACTTATATATATATATATATATATATATATATATATCATAATATATATATATATATATATATATAATATATATATGATATACTATATAATATATATTATAGTATATAAATTAATTATCATGTAATATTTATAAATATCATATAAGATTTTATATATCCTTAATATATAATATAATATATATATATATATATAATATATATAATATAAATATAGTATATATATATATATATTAAATCAAATAGTGCACATATAAATAAAAACACGTCACATGGACACGAAGAAAACCTTACAAAATTATGGTTCAAGAAAAAAAACAATGACCAAAAACACAAAGCAGCTCGGAGGACCGTGGGCACTGTATGTTGGGAAAACAGGCTTTGTTGGATTAACTACAATATGTGTATTCTTGCAGTGCATTAGCTAGATCGTCTAGTTCTCACTATTTTATTAATATATTATTATATAATATTTTTTATATCTTAAAATTTATTTCACTAATATATATATATTTATTCCTTATAAAAAAATAATATATTATACACAAACAGCATACATTATTAGTTAAAATAAATAATTATAATAATTCCTTTGGCCATATAATTATAATTATATATATATTATATAATTAAAAAGGCCTTTTATTTTCTTCCATGGGTTATATTATATATATATATATTATATATATAATATATACTATATATATATATATAATATATATATATTAAACTATTATTTTTATGTGCATTTTGTTGTATATAAAGTATATATATATATATATATATATATATATATAATATATATACTATATATATATATAATATAATATATATATATAATATATTATATAATAAGATAGATATATAATATATATATATATATAAAAATAAAAATTAATGAAATGAAATGAATGAGGTAACAGAGCAAGCAGCCCACCTTAGTACCTAAAAATAAACACTAGGATATGAAGTGAAAAATTTTTGGCTTACAAACGTACTACGTTTACAAGTCGCCGACTTCTTGCTATCTTCACTCATCTCAGATAAAGGAATATAAATATTTATTTTTTTTTCAATATTTGAAAGAACCCACAGAATTAGTTAGATTTTTAAAATCACCAGTTTAGACTGTTGGTTTTTTTCCCTTCCCTAACGGCAAAGCTAATTGATTTAGTAATTGCAAAGTCCACTGAAACAACTTCCCTTCGTTTGAATATCGCAAGTTTTTTTTGTGTTTTCGTTTTTTTTAATGTTTTTTTTTTTGCAAAAAAAATTTTGAACAAAAATTGTCAAGCAACACAACGGGCATAAATTAAAAGCAAACAGGCCATCCACTATGATATTCTTCACCCATTAATGCATTTGTTAATTAAGGAAAAACAAATGATGAGGGCATGCCCAACGACGAGAAATTAAATTGATAACAAAGCTCTTCTACCTCTACTCTAGTTGAAAGGGTCTCTTACACAATATTTATATAGTGTTAATTAATCGAGATTAAAATCATGCTTTCTCAATAGATTTTAAATGTGAGAAAAAATTATTGAAACATTAGGTAATATATCGAAATGCTGGCCATATATAATATATATATATATTATATATACTATATATATATATAATATATATATATATATATATATATATATATATATATATAATATATATTATATTATAATATATATATAAATATATATATATAAATATATATATATAATAATATAATATATAACTGACTAATAACTAGTCAAATTAGAGGAAGTGAAATCAATGTATGGAATCAATGGTTATGTGTAAGAGACAGTTCTAAATTACCATAGGCTGGTTCATCTGAGATTCATTTTACAATTAACTTTACCATTATGATTACAACAGTCAGGTAACCAACCTATGCTTAAAGAAAGAAAAAAAAAGCTAGCAGCACAGAACAAGAACAACAGAAAAAAGGGGAAGTGAGCTAGCAATCACAGTCAATAACGAAACTAGAGAAAGACAAGAGGTGTTAGCTTACAGCCTGGTCTGTGGAGGTCTTGCTATACGGTACGGGTATCAGCCGCTCCTGCAACGTGCCTCCAATGACCTGAACCATGAAAATAATAGTAGTGAGGACCAGGTAGCTACGGGTGTTCGGTTAACAGCTGGCGAGGGTTATATTAGATAGGAAGGTACATAGAAGACAAGGGCAATCATTTGTCTCTAGATGGTACCGGACATTTATGTTAATAAAATTAGCAGATAATTTATTAGTATTTTTCCCTCAGCGAAGCTTGCAGCCTTGTTTTCTACACACCTTATCGCAGCAGCAGCGTTAACAGCATCAGATGCTGTTTTCTATTTGAAATCATTATTATTATTTTAATTAATATTATAAATATAAATGTTATTATTTTAATGGCATAGGGCCAGTGTATATACATCTGTTTTGTGCAGGGGATAGAGCAGCGGTAGTGGAGTTTTAAATATTAAAAACTACAGACAATAAAAAAAAGGGTGTCCACATTTTCCAAAGGGTTGACCTAAATATTACAGGGTCACGCAGGATTATTATTATTTTTAATATTTAAAAAAAGATAAAAGTTTTTATTATATTATTATTAAACTTTAGTTATCGTTCCTACACTCAGGACACCAACTCACGATCAAGTGACTTCAGGACCGTTGGAGAAGAAACACATTTTCATGCACAAAACAAATTTTACTATGGTATATATAAGTGTCAAACCCATTGTAGTACTACCGCTGCAAATTAAACTACAGTGGGAGGGGGGAGGGTTCACTAGCCAGATTTGAGTTGCAGGTGAATACTGTAAATAGGCCTGTTCTAGTAGCCACAAGAAGAATCTCAATAGTTGGCTAATGACTTGTCTACCATAGTGGCTTACTCACTGAGAATAGCTCAGGTACTAAGTAGGGGCTGAGAGAACAGATGCTGTTTCATACCTCGCCCCCATGTGTTTCTCCTTCCTGATCCTCCTACCAAGAAAATAACAAATGACGTGCTAAGAACGAATGTCAATAAAAAAAGTACTGCGAATGGTCAATGTAAATGGGACAAGTGGACCATTATCACAGCACAGTTAATAATTAATGTTTAGAATAATGCAGAATCCTTAACGCAGTTATACATGATACTCCGAGCTAAAGAAAAGTAATGTTTAGTTACATATTGGGGATAGAAATTGGCCAGCAAAAATTCAAATTAACTGAATTCACTTAGGTGGTTCGGTAATTATTTTCCGGCATTGAAAAAAGGGGTGAAAAGGCGAACGGTACCTAGTTCTGTAAGTTGCTGCAGTATTATAATTCTGTTAACTTTTTAGAAGTGGGTTGGGTGGGTAAAAAAAGGGAGCCATCAAATTAAAATAACAAGCAAAGGAAGATCACATTCATACGAGGTAGTTGTGAGAGGTACAGGAAACGCAATGAACATGTCATCATTCCCAGCAAATTTAAAAAAAAAAAATTTAAACATTTAATTTCCCACTGCCATTCTCATGTTTTCTATTTCTTAATCTATACTGTTTTAGGTCTGTATTAATTTAAAAAAAGCATTTATTTGGCACTCTCCATATCAAAAAAAGAATTAAAAAAATAACTACACAAAATAAAACATGCAGTGCAGACCACGTCTCCTCTAGCTGCGATTTAAGTTAATTATTACTCATATAATGTGTATTATTAGTTACCCTGCATGTGGTTTGATTAATATCAGATGACGCGAGAGGTTAATGATGTGCACGAGTGTTATTTCTGTCTGTTGCAAAATCATCAAGATGGCTGGTAGACATGATCACAATGTTGCCAGATGATGAGGTTAAAAATGCCATGAGAAGGCAATAGCAACACTCAGCCCAACAATTCCAGGCAAGAGAAACGAAGTAGAAAATTTTTATTTTAAAAGAGTGCCGTTAGAAGCAGAACATCGGTGCTATCCCTTAGTTCCAGCCGATCAAAAGGCCACCACAACACGAAAAAAAATATGCCACTCAATTTAGCCCTTTAAAAAAACCCATAGCTTTGGCACCACAAATAAGGAGCTTTTTTGTATGTTGCGAAGAAGTAAATAAAAAGTTTGAGAAAAGAAATTTGAAGTTAGAGAGAAAGAAAAAGAAGAAAGTAAAAAAAACTGTCGTTAAGACGGAACGAATGAAAAAATTTTTCCCACATAAAATTGTTAGTAGCTTAAGACTTAAAAAAAGGACATCATGCAAACATAAAACAAATAACCGTCCCCAAAAAAATAAAAACAAAATAAAAACCTGGTTGCTGTTGATAACACATGGTAATATTTGATTAAAATATGTATATACAATTATTACAAAAATTATAAAAATAAAAATGCAAAAATAAAAAGCATTAAATAAATAAAAAAATAAAAAAATGTAATATGAAAGAATTTAATAAAAAATGTTTACAGTGCTTGTCTGGTCACATGTTTGTTTTTTGACAAGATATTTATTAAAAATGAGGTGAATGTTAATACTGAGTGGTCAAATG
>JABUQX010017563.1:0-10000 GCA_015478945.1 Trachelipus rathkii | reverse complement strand
AAAAAAAAATCTAGGAAGTTCAAAATTACCAGGCATGAATTCTAATCATATAATTGCAAATTTATTCTTAAATTTAATTCTAGAACAGAGGAGCTATGAAAAAATGTAGGTCGCTTGCCCATAATATATTATATATATATAATTATATTATATATATATCATATATATAATATATATATATATATATATATTATATATATATATATATATATATATATATCATATATATATTTATAATATATATATATATATACTATATATATATATAAATATATATATCATAGTATATATATATATATAATATATATATATATTATATATATATATATATATATATATATATATATATATTATAATATATATATATAATAATATTATATTATAATATATATATTATATATATATAATATATATATTATATATATATATATATAATTATATATTATATATATATATATATATATAATATTCCTTGCCGTGATAAACTAACAGGAGAATGAAATTTATTGACCTTAAAAAATTGTGTTCTATTCATACCTGCAGTGAAAGATGGGAAAAGTGGAAGATATAAAAACAAATGGAACTCCTGTTTTTGTTTTTCTTTCTAAATTTGCCAATGGGAAATAAATGAATGAAAAAAACAAAACAAAAAAAAAAACACTTGCATTACAAAATGGTCGATGATGAGACAGCGATGAATAAAAAAGAACTACGATAACAGGAGATTCATTTGAGGAAATTCCTAAGCGAAGTGATAAGCTCACTGAATGAACCAATTCGAATTGTGTCCTAATATAAAATGGTACCATTCTTACCTGCGTTTGAAGGCGCGTCAACCCCCTTATCCAGAGGATCTGCCCCGTTCTTTTCGACTCCTTCCCGTCGTCATCAAATTTCTCTGTGGAGTAGTCCGCAATTGTATCGGCCTGGGGCTCGCCAGAACCCCATCTGCAGAAAAAAATAATTAATGTTTTAAAACAGTCACAAAAAATAAAAAATACTATTAAATTTCTTTTTATAAAATAATTCATACGAAACTCTCAAGAAACAAAAGGTAAATTTCTTTAATCTCCTATTTTAATATACTGTACTTACGAGAACACATTTTTAGGAAGCTTTTTAGTAGGTATGGATGTGACAATTTGCCCCCACAGAAGAGTCGACGCTCCAAATAATACACACCACATCCACAATTCAGGAGAAAGTTTAGCTGTTGAAAAAGCTATTCCTCCGTATTGAACAATGACGATCTACATGTATGAAGAAAAAATATTAGAAACTTATATTAACGAGAAGTTTCAGATAGAATGAAGTTTGTTAACTAATACAGAAAATATCTACTTACTTGACCTAATAACGTGCTAATCCATATACAGTAAAAAATTGGGTTTCCAAGGATGCCTTCAAATATATTTCTTTGGCCATGAATTTTCCTTGCATTAATTTCGTTGAAGAGCGTCATCATTACAAAAGTGTTGAAGATGATTGTGAAGTGCTGCGAAGGAGGGTCTCTAATATCTGCAAAGCGACCCGAATCTATGTCTAATAAATAGTCACCTGAAATATGGGGGAATAAAAAATCAAATTAAGCCATACTAATAATTAGTGCATTTTCATCATTATGGCTAAAGAATATTCTTACCGTAAAACAATAAAACAAATATGACTGAGATCATAAAAAAAGCCTGCCCTAATATATTTTTCATCATAGTGCGTGATATGAGAGGTTTGGTGCGTCCATAAGGTTTCCTCAATAGTAAATCTGGAGTGGGAGGCTCCGTGGCGAGTGCTAGCGAAGCAAGTGTGTCCATGATAAGGTTTACCCAGAGCATCTGTACAGCCTGAAAGGGAAGTTTTTAAAATATAATTCGAGTACATAAAAATACAGTGAGAAAACACGAAAATAAACTGAACAAGGCTAGGTACCTTTAGGGGGCTATCATTAATAGCGCAGGCACCAACAAAAGCAACAACAACGGCTACAACATTGACAGTGAGCTGAAACTGTAAAAACTTTGCAATTGAATCATAAACATTTCTACCCCACATCACCGCTTTAACAATGGATGTGAAATTATCATCTGTTAATATGATATCTGACGCTTCTTTTGCTACATCGGTACCCGCAATCCCCTGAAATAAATCAGATATTATAAAATGAAGAGGATAAAAACTAAGAAAAATCTTTACTTAAAGTTATCTATCCTAAAACCATATCAAGTTATTAAAAGCTCTAATGTATCAGAAAAAAATATCTATGATTACTTCACATGCAACACTACCATGAAACCTGAGTCCAAATACACACAATCTTATCAATTATTGGTAAACATGTAATGAAACAAAATCAGCGAAAATCCATAACACTAATAATGATTTACCATAGCAAAGCCAACGTCAGCCATTTTAAGCGCTGGTCCATCATTCGTGCCATCACCTGTGACTGCAACAACTTCTCTACTCGTGTTTACCCTACTTTCGATTATTCCTTTCACTAAAATGTACTTGTCAGTTGGCGAAGATCTTGCTAAGACCCTAAGACTTGGCCAAACTTTATCTATAAGACTTTGCTGAATCTAAGTAGGAAGAAAACACAAATAAGAAAAAGTCTTTCTTTGCTGAAATAATGTTAGTCAAATTTTTTTTATAATAATAAAAATTTTAATAAATAAATAAAATAACAATGATGACAAACCTTTCCAGAAGAATCTCTGACTCTCCTATTAAATTCCTGCCCCTCTAAAATAAGCGAAGTTTCTCCTTGTTTTAAAATTCCACACTTTCCAGCAATGGACCTCGCAGTGTTAATATTATCTCCTGTGACCATCCTAACAGTTATTCCCGCTCGCTGGCATTTCTTTATGGCATCAGGCACTTCAGGTCGAACTGGGTCTTCTATGCCAACTATACATATGCAAGTAAGATTACTTAGGATATTGTCTTCATCTTCCCAATTTGGTTCAGAGTCAAAGTGTACCTAAAATAAGAGAGGGAGATACAAAACATATTAATTAAGGTATTATATAAACTAATAAAAAGATGTAACAGAACTACACTTTAAAAACATGACATTAACTATTATGATCAACAAATTCAGTCTCCAACCTCTCAACAGGCAGAACTCGTTTTTTTTTTTTTTTTTTTATTAAAAACGTGATATATGAAACCGTACAACCTTGCTGTTGATCAAACAATTTCTCAGAGTTAATCATAAATTAAGTGTGAGAACAAATTTAACTTTAAACAACTACCCTATCACCAAAGCCTCCTGGCACTTCATACATAATTTCTTTCTTAATCACCCTATCACTTGAGCCTCCTGGCACTTCAGACATAGATTTTTCCTAATCGCTCAATCACCTGAGCCTCCTGGAACTTCAAACATAGATTTCTTTCTTAATCACACCATCACTTGAGCCTCCTGGCACTTCAGACATAGATTTTTCCTAATCGCTCAATCACCTGAGCCTCCTGCAGCTTCAAACATATATTTCTTTCTTAATCACCCTATCACTTAAGCCTCCTGGCACTTCAGACATAGATTTTTCCTAATCGCTCAATCACCTGAGCCTCCTGGAACTTCAAACATAGATTTCTTTCTTAATCACACCATCACTTGAGCCTCCTGGCACTTCAGACATAGATTTTTCCTAATCGCTCAATCACCTGAGCCTCCTGCAGCTTCAAACATATATTTCTTTCTTAATCACCCTATCACTTAAGCCTCCTGGCACTTCAGACATAGATTTTTCCTAATCGCTCAATCACCTGAGCCTCCTGGAACTTCAAACATAGATTTCTTTCTTAATCACACCATCACTTGAGCCTCCTGGCACTTCAGACATAGATTTTTCCTAATCGCTCAATCACCTGAGCCTCCTGCAGCTTCAAACATATATTTCTTTCTTAATCACCCTATCACTTGAGCCTCCTGGCACTTCATACATAGATTTCTTTCTTAATCACCCTATCAATTGAGCCTCCTGGCACTTCAGACATAGATTTTTCCTAATCGCTCAATCACCTGAGCCTCCTGGAACTTCAAACATAGATTTCTTTCTTAATCCCTTACATTTCTTTTCGACATAATAAGCAATAAAATTCTCCCTTCAAACCTTCATAAATTTCAGTGACTATTTTAATTTTTACCTCGAAATTCTTATCTTAATTTCTGCGTTTTCAGTAATAGAATTACTCTGATTTATTCAAATTTAAAAAGAGAAGTCCAATTAATATTTTAGTACTAACAAGGCTTTTAATATCAATAGTATGGAACTATAGTCTTTTCAATCATAAAACTACAGTATACATGCTTCATCAATACATTTTTGAGCAGTCTACCCACGTTAACATTGCTATCGTGGAAATATGATTAGTTATAACTCATAAAATCATAATAAAAACTTCACATTAAAAAAAAAAAGAACCTATAAAAGTTTATGATAGCAGACAGTGATGATGAGGGTCATCATCATTATCTGCTATATGAGTATTTATTTTGTTAAATAATTTTAATATACAAATTACGTAAGTCTTTTCTAAATTGATTATAAGATTAATAATAGCATCCAAAAAGTATTAGAATATTGATGAGAGTGATACAAAAATATATAGAGTGTGAGCAGAATCAGATCAAAAAGAGGAAATACATCAGAGACGTGTTCTCATTTATATCAGATACTGTTGTGAGCAATTATACCTTTATTGTTATATTATCTATTGAGGGTCATCAAATTATTATTTTTGTGACACGACCTAATTATATATTTGACATAATTGGACCATACGTATATTACGTGACATTATTAACAGACAATTAACACTATTATCATAATCATCATATATTATTATATCATCTATAATTATTTATCGAGAATTGCCTGTATAAGTCATCTTCAGAATCTTATATCAGGTAATATACTTTCTTGATCTCTATATTAGTTTATACGTGTTTTCAGATAGAATATATTAGACTATTAGTGTGAGGTAGAGATTATAAATTACATAAGTCATTTGTTCAATTGTATTTTGTTTATTCAGTTTAATATTTAATTCATTCTCTCTCTCTCTCTCTTTTTCTTTTAAAAGACTCAATTTCAATGTTTTGTACCACCTAAATATTAATTTAATTTCATGTACCTTTCTCCACACCTCCTCTATTCATAACGATTCTGACATCTCTGTATGATCCCTAATCAGCCTGATTCCTCCTTTTCATAACTTACTGAAGGGGAAACGGTTATCTTCTTATTTCTTTAAAACTATTTTGTTTTCATAACTTGAAACCAAAATAGAAAAGATTCAGAAATTACTAAAGAGTATATGTTATGATAATTTATGTATTGTCGTGAAGGTTTATCTATTTCAGCAAAATCAAATTTGGATAACAACTACTACCGGTTTCAATTTCTAAAACAAATAATAATAATAATAATTAAACTCCGCCATTACATGTCTGTCCTAAGACAGAATAAAGGGGGAAGTTTCACACGACAGGCCTAGCAAGCCAGTGGCTATAGGTTAAAAGAGATAGCTGCAATTCTTTAGTTTAGCCACTAAAAACGGCGGATTTTAAGAAGACGATCTATTCACCGGAAAACTGAGCTGGAATTCGACTACATCAAGGGCTAAGCCGCAGCATAGCTCTAATATTGCCAATTTAAGAGATAGGAAGAAAGATTTCTGAATGCTATGAGGAGAGAAATCGACATTATGGCTTCAGGGAGATAGTGTTGCGTCTGGGAAGGGGCTGCGACCACCATGATGAGTCCAAAGCAGCCCCCGGACGAAACGCCAATTCATCGTGACAACGCTCACTCTTCTTCAACAACATCTAGTCTTCGCTAAATGACAGGTGGTTCTCAAAAGACAACTCACACATTCCCCGTAATCATTGTGGCACACGAGGACATGTGCAATGTGGAGTGCACAACGGAAACACCAGCCAGCTTCCGATATCCTCTCAACAGTTAGTTCGCCGTCCACCATGGTACAGACACTTCTCGCTTGTCAGTTTGTTTTACCACCAATAATTCCAACGCCGCATTACATCCAATGCTCAAGGTTTTCTCTTCTGCGGGCGCCTGCTCTGTCTCCGGATATTCATCTGTAAACGCATGTACTGATGACTTCTGCACTGCAGTTCGCAGCATTCAACTGCACGTTAGAGATACAGACGTGGTGAAGCCTTTCTCACGTGGCTTAATGTGTGCACACCCTGGCTCCATCTGACAAGCTGACCAACGTCCCTTCCAGCGTGCGAGAGCGGGGTGTGCTCCGCGGCATTGTCACTTGGTGGGAGTTCTGTGCGCCGCTCTGGTGGAAGGGGCTGCGACCACCACTGATGACCAAAGCAGCCCCCCCGGACGAAACGCCAATTCATCGCAGACCAACGCTCACTCTCTCACACATCTAGTACCTTCAGCTAATGAAGGTCGGTTCTTCAGTCAACTCACTACACCCCCTTACATACTAGAATCGGAAAGGAGGAGAAGAAAGATCTTGGGGAAGGTTATGTTCTGATATATTTATAAGTGATAGGTGGAGGGCAAAGACATGGAGTTGTTTTGATAGCTGGACCTAATTGTCACCATTCAGAGTGTTCAGTTGATTAGTGAGCAGCTAATGGTGTGCTCAGTGAAATTAAGAAACAGAAAATACCACTTCTTTCAGGAGTAAGTCCCGCAACAGGAATGTCTTCAGGAGGAGAAATATTTTTATGGAAAGCTCCCAGGAAGCATATGGAGGATGTGAGAACAGTATCTCTGATAATGGGAGATTTTAATGGAAGGGCGGGGAAGGAGGAATAGAATTGTTTAAAATGGGATACTAAGCAAAGTTCAAGAAAGGAGTTAAACCAAAATTTTGGTTAAACTCTGAAGTGAGGATACAACCCTGAAATAATGAGATGGTTTCTCGTTCTAGCATGGGAGAGTTGGCACATAATATATATATACTATTATAATATATATATCATATATATATATACATATTATAGTATATATATTATATAATAAATTAATAATACTATATACTTACTATATATATATATATATATATATATATATACTATAATATAATAATATATTAGATATATATATATATAAATTCATATACATGATTAAGTATCACCACCCCACCTTCTAGATAAAACACCTTACACACATCCTACTACTCACTTATCCCTGGTGAGGGGGAGAAAAGAATTTCCCAACATCGATTATGGTCCTGCGTGTTCGTAGCAAGTCGACTAAGGGGCGGTGGTAGTTGGGTTGAGCTGCCACTACCACCTATCTCTTGGTTAGGAATGCTGATGCATGCCTCGGAGCATGTCGTGATCGCCACGTAAAACGACCCTTCTAACTTTCGGACGAAACTTGTATGAATCAGTATGTTCAATGGAAATGTCAGAGAATAAATGTTGAGGAGAAAGAGGAGAGAGATGAATGGATGTATTTAGAAAGGCCAAATTGGATTTGCTCGCTGTTGACTGAAACAAAGATATGAAAGGAAAAGGATGAAATAAGTGCTGTGATGCGAAATGTGTGCGCTGCTGTGTGGGAAGGAATGAGAGAGGGAGAGAAGGCAGTTGCAATCTTGATGAGTGAACCTGTGGTACAAAGCTATGGTAAGACTTTGTGTGTGTGAGTCTTAGAATTCTAATGCGTTAAATTTAAGTTTGAAAGTCAAGGTGTGGTAGTGGTATGTGGACGTATGAGTCCATCCTGAGAGGAAACGTGGAAAGAGACGTACCGCTTTTTTTCTTGGCATAATTTGAATGACTGGATTCTGGATGGGGATGAGTACGAGTTTCAAATTCGATAGTGGCTTGGGGACTGAATGGTAGATACAGCGTGATCAAAAAAGGGATGATGATTATACAGCGTGTTTGGGCGGTGCAGGAGAAAATGAGCAATCGTAGAAGGTCGATTTGATTCTGTGAAGAGAGAGTATGTGTGTAAGTAAATACTTTCTTTAAACACAAGAGTATTCAAAAGTATACTAGAGTTGGTGTAGGTAGAGATGGAATCGAAGTGAAAGTATGATATGATTTGTGTTGGTGAAAGTTAAGGAATGTTTAGAGTAGTTGCTTGGATGCTAATCAGTAGGTTTAGGAATGGGATTACGATATTAATGTTTTTATGAGATAAAATAAGTTAGTGGGGCTTGGTATCTGGGAGATGAAAAGTTGATACTAAAGAGTAGGCGGTAATAATATTTTTATAGTCATTAGAAATGTAAATACTCGAAAAGTATGAGTCAAACAGACATCTTAAGACAGTGAGAGTGATAGTAGCAGACTCGAATACCACAGATATACAATATTCTCGGCGAATCAGCGTATATAAAGCTTTTACAAAAATGTAAAATGTTAATCGATGAAACAATAATAAAATATAACAGTGACACTCGACAAAAATCTGGACGACAAAAAGAAACAGTAAAAGCTACATTTTAGTGAGGTGTCAAAAAGGGACACGTGACGATGGTGGATGTCAGCTAAAGTGGAAGAGTAGAGGGAGGACGGTTAACAGTCTGTCACTATACCTCGCGGTGTGGGAGATGAAGGAGAGTGGGATGAGTAAAGCCACAGACGCCCCCGTACTTAACACCGAGAGATGTACTAAAAAAAGGGAAAGTTCCCGGTAGACGCCGCCCCGTTCGAATGTACTAAAAAGCAAATGATGAAGATTCAAAGAAAGATGCTGGAATTATATTAAGGAGGAAAAAAAGAGAATAGCAGGCGGAAAAAAGATGTAGTTATTCTTACGCCCTAGGAGAATAAGAATACACAATTGAGCGCCACAGGGAAGGCGCAGACAGGTACTGCCCAAGGACTGCACTAGATCACATGAGATCTTTAGACTAGCGATTGTAAACATTGGAAGCTCGTTCTGTGGAAGTTGCACGCTTAGTCACACGAAAAAGAAGAAAGAGAAAAATATATTAAAGAGAAACTATGGGGAATCTGATCGAAGATTAGTGAAAATACAGGTTATGGTGCTTTAGTCATAACTGGGATTCCTACATGGATGTGAGGTTAGTATATTGTGATGGATACAAAGTAGTACCACTTACCTTTGTTAAAATATTGATTGTCTTGCTCAACGAATATTAACTTGAAATGATTGACTACTAGGAAATGATGTAGTTAAAGTGTAATGAAGAATAAGTATTATATAGATGAGTAGCAAAAAAAGATAACTAGAAATATCTTTGGGCGGGATAGGTTATTAATCGTGTAAAGAGCAGAAAGGAGAGCGTATTGCCGTAGCGTGAGAATAGTATGTAAGAATATGGTATAAATTATGCAGGTAATCATGAATGACAATCTACTAGTTGTAATAAGATTCATAAGGCGTAACGCGCAGATGGTGATGATTGATTTGAATTGTGTCGTAATATAATAGCGTTTTACTATGAGGAGGTATAGTTCCAAATAGGGATTTGGAGTAGAGACACTCAGGAATTAGTACCCTTTGTTATAGAGGTTAAAAGGATAAGATAAAAAGTTATAGAACTAGTATTAGAAATTATAACTGAGTACATAAGTGATTTATATATATGCAGTGTCTGTAAGTGAAATATATATTGCTTGGATTATATTTTAATATAGTTCGATAAAGAGTAGTTGCGTCGAGTGATACTTTAATCTTTACTATAATTTAGAGTTGAAGGAGTAGAGTAATCTGAATAAGAAATCCTACAGGTTGTTAATTGTGTATATTTATAAAAGTTTATATAATTTAGAGAGGAGGGAGCATAAATACCAACATACACATATGTAGGCTATGTTAGGTTGTTAAATTGTGTATCTTAATATGAATTTCGCTTGACGGCGTGTCGTTTAATTCAAGAAATTATTGTTGGTAATTTTTCTATACTCAAGTTTGAGCCCTTCCTTATACATGTAATATTTTCAGTTCTCATGATGATAGTTTCGAAAGCCAGTTGGCTTACGAGATTGATTCACTGGATGAGATGCAGAGTGATGTTCCAG
>JABUQX010017561.1:12500-20244 GCA_015478945.1 Trachelipus rathkii | reverse complement strand
CTATATATTTGTAACCTGTTGAATATGCTTCTGAAATCCATTTCTTTTGATCAGTTTTTCCGCAATCGCATTTCAAACAACAACAACAAAAAAACGTGTATTTCTCCCTGATTTTGGTTAGTTTTTATTTTTGAAGATGGATAACATTTTTCTGGTGAAACATAACATAACAGTAATTTTAGTCTTTTCTGCAATTTAGATTGCTTGCCTCAAAGCAATTCTTCATCCTCTCTACACTAATATAAAGCAATCCAAACCTCTAAACCAAGCACAGCTTAATGACCTGACAAGAGTTTTTGGCTTGTCAGAAGAGACTTTAAAGCTCCTTGACTCACGTCTTGGTGAAAGCAATTTACTTACTCAGGGAACAATATTTCTCGTATCGCAACAAAGATGAAGAGTTTTACAAGTTTTTTTTTCACAATTCTAAAATAATATTCTTGTATATTGTACTGACAAATTAATTGACTAATTTTAAACGTTTGTCATATATATATATATATAAATATATATATATATATATATATATATATATATATATATATATATATATATATATATATATATATATATATATATATATATATATATATATATATATATATATATTACAGTGGAGTGGAGACATCACTGACGTCATCAAAAAGCTTGAAAGCTGTACTTCTATATAATGGCAGTAAAGTTGCATCTGTTCATGTGAAGCATTCTATACAATTAACTAAAAGTTATGAGAATATGGAATTATTACTCAATGCTCCAAAATATGATCTCCATCAATAAAAAATTTGCGGAGATTTACAGGTAAAATATAATTAGTGGTGAGATTTATATACACAATATCTAACTAACTGTTTGTAAAATACTTTTAGCATATAAACAATACATTACAAACTTCAAATATTTCAAGAATCAAAATACGTACAAGGGTCTTTATGCTATAACTTTGTACGTTTTAATATTCAATAAAAAAAAATTAATTTAATCCTTGTTTCCAGGTTGTATATCTGTTGTTGGGTATACAAAGAGGCTATATTAAACATCTGTGTTTACTTTGCTTATTGGATAGTCGAGATGATGACAAACAATATGAGCAATGTAAATGGAAATCTAAGATTTTCATCCAGGCTCTCATAATGTGATTGGTAAAATACTAGTCAACCCCCATCAAAATTTGCTTCCACCTCTTCGCATCAAACTTGGGTTGATGAAAAATTTAGTCAAAGCTCTGAATAAAGATAGTTCATCATTTGATTTCACAAGAAAAATGTTCCAAAGATCAGTGATGCTAAATTGAATGCAGGTATATTTGATGTTCTCGAAATTAGAACCTTAATGAAGGATATCCAGTTCGAAAAAGTGATGAGCGATATAGAAAAGAATCCATGGCAAGCCTTTAAGTTAGACGTGAATAACTTTCTTGGAAAGCATCGAAGTTCAGTATACGAGTGCGCTATTAAACAAATGTTGAGAAATTTCAAAGCTTTAGGAGCTTGTATGTCCATAAAAAGATATTTTTTGAAATCGCATCTTCACTATTTTCCTGAAATTTGTGAAGAGTACAGTGAAGAGCAAGGTGAAAGATTCTATCAGGATATTCGTACAATAGAAGAAAGATATTAGGGAAGATGGAATTGTAACATGTTAACTGACAACTATTGTTGTTTAAAACGAGATTTGCCTGGTAAAATAATACACACGAAAATAATTGAAAAAAAAAATCAACAAACAATTCTTTGAAAACTAATATATTTTTGCGTTGATATTCAATGTTTTTTTTAAAAAAAAAAATTCAAATATTTACCAAATATTAATTTACTTCATACGATCTTCATGATTTTAGGATTGATTTTTTTTAATAATAATAATAATAATGAAATAAAAAATCAACAAAAATAGACGAAAAAACAAATCCTGACCTGATTGAGAAAAAAAGTTATCATTTTCGAATTTAGCATAGTCAAATTACTAACAGTCAACTCAAAAACCTCAGAGAGAATATTTTTTTGAAACGCTGACCTGTGAATTTATATATATATATATATATATATATATATATATATATATATATATATATATATATATATATATATATATATATATATATATATATATATATATATATATATATATATATATATAGATAGATATATATATATATATATATATATATATATATATATATATATATAATATATAATATATATATATATATATATATATATATATATATATATATAATATATATATAATATATATAATATATATATATATTTATATATATATATATATATATATAACTTAACATATATATATATATGTATATGTATAATATATATATATCTTTCTAATAACATAATAATAATAACCAATAATATATATATATATTTATATCTATATTAATATATATATATATGTATATATATATATATATATAATAATATATATAATATATATATATATATATATATATAGAAATATATAATATATATATATATAATAATATATATATATATATAATAATATATATATAATATATAATATAATAATAAATAATATAACAATAATAATATATATATATATTTATTATGTATAATATTAATAATAACCATATAATAATAATAATATATATATATATATATATAATATATATATATATATATATATATATATATACTATATATCAATATATATATATATATATATATATATATATATATATATATATATTAATCAATCAATCAATTCCCGTTCAATCGAGACTGATTATCCGTCACTCCATGGATCACATCTTTCCAAACATTTCTGTTCTTTGCTGTTTTAAGCTCGCCAATGGTCAGGCCGGTATCATTTTTGATCGCGTCGAGCCAACGGATCTTTTTTCTTTCTCTCCTCCTACTTCCACTCATCATTCCCAACATGAGTGTTTTCCAGTGAGTCACAGCGCATGACATTCCCGAAGTACGACAAACTTTGCTTTCTGATCCTGGCTTCCAGTGAGGGTGTTTTTCCTGATGGGATTCAGGACCTTATTGTTGGCAATCCTTGCTAACCAAGGAATGCGCAAAACCTGTCTCCAAGTCTCGCATTCGTAGGTATCTACTGGGAAAATGATCGCGTGGGCTAGCCTGGTCATGGTTGCCGGTCTGATGTTTCTATTTTTCCATAAGACCTTCATGCTCATCATCGCACTCCGTTCATGAGTCGATCGTCGCCTGATTTCTGATGTAGTGTTCCCTTTTTGGTCAATACTGGAGCAAAGGAAAATGGTCTTGGACTGTCTCATTTTCATAATTGTTAATTTTTATGCAACATCTGCCGTTTTTGGAGGTTATCATCAATTTTGTTTTCTTTATATTCAGGCGTAGATCTACCTTCGAGCCTTCTTCTTTAACTTTCAAGAGAAATCGTTCCAAATCTTGCTTGCTTTCGGCTAGTAGGGTTGTGTCATCAGCGTATCTAAGGTTGGTGATATTCATACCGCCAATCTTCACTCCAAAACCAATGTCTTCTGATGTTGCCTTTCTTATGATTGCCTCGGCATATAGGCTGAAAAGCTGCGGTGATAGAACGAATCCCTGTCTCACTCCTTACTCGATTTTAAACCAATACGTATCACAGCTTACAGTTCTTACTGCGGCTTCCTGGTACATGTAAAGTGATAGGATAACCCATACAAGGTGACTAGGTGTTCCCATCTCTAGAAGACATGTCCACAACTTTTCGTGTTCAGTGCAATCGAAGACCTTTTTATGATCAATAAAACCCATGTAGAGTCTTTATGATATTCTCATGACATCTCCATAATCCACCTTAGATTGGCGATGTGGTCATTAATAAATCTGCAACTTCGGAAACCAACCTGAACGTTTGGCATTTCTCTATCTATGATTATCTTATGGTACGATAGTTGGAGCAATCCTTTGCGTCGCTTTTTGGTATTGATACGAAGACGGATTTTTTCCACTCATCTGGCCATTGGCATGTTCTCCAAATGATCTGACACAAAGCCGCCAATGGTGCGGTAGGTACCGGTTGCAAGAGCTCAGCTGGAATTTCATTTATTCCCGGTACATTTTCCTTTGCTAGCTATTTTACCGCCAAAGCAGCTTCATCATCAAGACTGTCAGGTTCCAGCTCCAACTCATCCCTCATTGGCAGTCCGTGATCTGCACTATCGTACAGTTGTTGCGTTTAAGTGCGTCATCTTTATCCTATCGCAGTATGCAGTTCCCTCCCATTTTCTCAGCGTTTCATAGACTTACGTGCCAGTAAATTATAACTTGTTTTCCTTACATGAAAGAACATATTTCTCGTATATCCTTTTCTGTTATCTTTTTCCGACCTTCTACACCGTTCATTCCAGTAATAGTTCTATTTTTCCATAAGACCTTCATGCTCATCATCGCACTCCGTTCATGAGTCGATCGTCGCCTGATTTCTGATGTAGTGTTCCCTTTTTGGTCAATACTGGAGCAAAGGAAAATGGTCTTGGACTGTCTCATTTTCATAATTGTTAATTTTTATGCAACATCTGCCGTTTTTGGAGGTTATCATCAATTTTGTTTTCTTTATATTCAGGCGTAGATATATATTATACTTTTTTTTGTTGCTTTGAAATTATTATTATTATTATTATTATTATTATTATTATTATTATTATTATTATTATTATTATTATTATTATTATTATTATTATTATTATTATTATTATTATTATTATTATTATTATTATTATTATTATTATTTTTATTATTATTATGTAATGACGATTACTAATTTTTCTTCTGTTTATTATTATTATTATTATTATTATTATATATATTATTATTACTACCTTTAATTCTAGTCCTAGTAGAATTCTTTAATTATATAATTATAATTCTAATTATAATTATGATTATTAAATTATAATTATAATTATAATTATACTTAATTATAATTATAATTATAATTATAATAATAATAATAATTATAATTATAATTACTATAATTATAATTATAATTATAATTATAATTATAATTATAATTATAATTATAATTATAATTATAATTAATATTATTATGATTATTATTATTATTGTTATATTATTATATATTATTACATATTATTATCAAATTATTATATTATGATTATTTTTGTTTTCCATATAATATCAGTAATAATAATAATAATAATAATAACAACAACACACACACATAATAATAATAATAATAATAATAATAATAATAATAATAATAATAATAATAATAATAATAATAATAATAATAATAATAATATAGCTGGCTGAGAGAACACGCTAAGTAAGGTATTGTAAGAATAAAATTATTAATAATAATATTAATATATTTTTAATAATAATAATAATAATAATAATTATTATTATTATTATTATTATTATTATTATTATTATTATTATTATTATTATTATTATTACTATTATTATTATTATTATTATTATTATTATTATTATTACATCTTATTATTATTATAATTATTATTATTATTATTATTATTATTATTATTATTATTATTATTATTATTATTATTATTATTATTATTATTATTTATTACCATATGTATATATTTATGTATATAGAAAGATGTAGATAGTTATTATATATATATATATATATATATATATATATATATATATATATATATATATATATATATATATATATATATATATATATAATGCATTTCCCATAGTATTAATACATATTTAATATGTCAGATTTCCAATTCGGTAACGAACTACCAAAACGGTGTATACAAACATAAAACCATTAACCCTTAATGTTTCCATAAAGGAGTATTTATATTCAAAAGTATACATACTATACATACATATTAAACAAACAATAGTACATTTATGTATATATATGTATATAACACATACGCTCATACAAATACACAAACATGAATGAATTAATAATATAAAAGGTCCTCTTTTTAGTTTGGGAAAAAGGAGGCCAGCATGCAGCTAAATAAGAAAGCCTGAAACAATGGCAGAGTCTACCGGGGAACCTCGTCTCGAAATTAGTTTTCACAAGAGCCTATTATGGTCCCAATGTGACATTGTGGAATCGCACAAAAGACTTCTATTCATCAATGCACACGAGTGTCGCTCTGAATGTTTTTTCAGCTTCATATATATATATATATATATATATATAGCATAGGTAAACATTGATATAGGCAGAGTATATATATATATATATATATAGTGCTATAGTTATTATATATATATATAGTATATATATATGTTGTTATATATTATTATATATATATATATATATGGTTATATATATATATATATATATGTTATAAGGTTAAGTTAAGTTATATTATATATATATATATATATAAGGTATATAAAGTAGGCATATATATATATATATATATATATATAGTATATATTATATATATATATATATATATATATATATATATATATTACTCTTCCTTCAAAAAATTAACGCACTACTGGCTCATATGACGTTAACAGGTTCCAGAAAGGACCAGAACGCTGTGTAACTTTATTTTGAAAATACAAAGCATCGGGAACACATTATTTAGTGGTAAGATTGCCGGAGAGGCCCTAGGAAATCCCCTGAGGGGGGGTCTGTGAGTGATTCCTGTATGTGGCCGATGGGTTTCCTCTAACGTGGGTATATATCGCTGTGAAGGGTTCGTGTGTGGATGCATGTTACTCAATAGCATGTATGGCCATCTCTGGCACGGATGACGGCTTGGCACCGTGGTGGCATGCTCTCAATGAGGTGCCGAATGTTCTCCACAGAGATCTGATCCCATACGCGACGCACCGCCTACCGCAGCTCCTAGAGGGTTCCTGGTTGCTGTTACAGCTGTCGCAACCACCGTTACAACATGTCCCACACATGTTCAATTGGGTTTAGGTCGGGACTGTATGCTGACCAATCCAATGTCTTGATTTGGAGCAGTCTTTAGGTATTCGGTGACACATCTGGCCTTGTGTGGTCTTGTGTTATCATGCATTAGTACGAATCCGTCATTGATGTAAGGAACATATGGCACAACATACGTTTCAAGGATGTCTGCGATATACTGTGCGGCGGTTAGGGAACAGTCATGTAGGAAGTACAACTCTGTACGATCCGTTAAAGATATGCCTTCCCAGGTCATGAGAGATCCACCTCCAAATAGCAATACCTTATGCATATTATGCAATGCGCGTACTTCTCGTTATGTCGTAGATAGACTCTGGATAGCCGACCGGACTCATCCGTAAACAGCACATTCGCCGAATCACCGACGCTCCAATGCTAGTCTCGAAACCCCAAAAAAAAGACGCTCCAAAATTGCTAGTCTCGCCCGTCGATGCTCCCTGGTGTGTCATGTTTCTATATCCGGCCTCTGTGGCTGCAAATTATGTTCCGCGAGGCTTTGACGTTATTGTATTATCATTCGCACGGGTCCCATGTAAATTCTGCAGCTGTATTTGAAGGTGTGTTGCTGTTGTATGGCGGTCGTGCCGCGTGGTCTGCCCTGGTCCCGCCTCCTTGGGTGCTCCTGGGTGTCGTGGTACCGCTGCACGACCCGTGAAATGGTTGTGTGTGCTACGCCAAACCGTCGGCCTTGCTCAATGTACCCGTACCCCTCGGCACGGAGGGTGGTAAATTTGTTACGAACTCAATCACTTAATTATCGAGGCGCGATCCTTTCCATTGGTATATAGCGGCTTAAATTCACTCCTGAATG
>JABUQX010017561.1:0-7500 GCA_015478945.1 Trachelipus rathkii | reverse complement strand
AAATTTTGAAAAGCTTCAATTGAAAATTTAATATATATATATATATATATATATATATATATATATAAAGAGAGAAAGAGTAGATATATATTGAAAGTTATATTTCTAATTTCTATTAATCTGATCTCTGTATTAAGTATTTATTTTTATCTATAAATATGTGTATTTTATCATATATTTGTATATATATATTTATATATATATATACAACAGATATATATTATGTATGTATATATATATATTATATATGTATAAATTTTTACTTATATATATATTAAATAATTATATATATAGATATATATATATATATATATATATATATATATATATATATATATATATATATATATATATATATATATATATATATATATATATATATATATATATATATATTAAATTTCAATCGAAGATATATATATATATATATATATATATATATATATATATATATATATATATATATATATATATATATATATATATATATATATATATATATATATATATATATATATATAAGAAGAATGGATATTCGAGACAGTCGAAACATATGAAGACTTTCTTTCTTCGCATAGTTCTAGGGCGACAGGGCTAGCAACCCGGTCCTTTATACTTTTTTGCTTGCAGAACTCCTGGACCAGCATTGGAATCTTTTTCGCCTAGAAACAAGATCATCTGGAGAGCTCTGGTTGAACGAATTTTGAAGCCAAATGGAAGAAGGATGCTAGTTCCACTGAAAGGGTGAAACCCTACCTGAGTGTAAAGCTCAATAATCTGGACCATCTTTTAGAAACACATTCTTCTCATAAATTCTTTGACCTTTTCCTTTGACCTTTGACCTTTGATCCCATTCTTATCTCTGTATCTTGATATGACTCCTCAAGTCTTCCTAAAAATCCCCGCCAACCGCGAAGAAACGTTTTTAGAACTCCGGTGCTGACGATAGTCCTTCCTTAATTTCCTTTGTACTGATTATTGCCTCGTCAGAGGGATTCCTGGGAGTTTGCTGAGAGAATACCCAGGCATTGAAACGTACATTTAATTCTCTCTTCTTTCAGTATAGATCATGAATCTCGATTTAATTCGTCTTGTTCTTCTGCAGTTCGTTGCAGGAACACAGCCTTCAGGAGTTACTATTCCCCTTCAAATTCAAAACCTCATGCTTCTTTGTTTCATCTCGATCTCATGCTAAACCTTATTAAAAACTCAGTATATATATATATATATATATATATATATATATATATATCTTATGACATGCAGCAGAAGAAAAATATAATTATATATGTTGTTTTTATTATTATATATATATATATATATATATGTTATATTATATATATTATATACATATATATATTATTACATATATATATATATGTATATATGTATATATAAATATATAAAAAGCAAAACATATATATATTATATATATATATATATATATATATATATATATATATATATATATATATATATATATATATATATATATATATATATATATATATATATATTATTTATATATATATATAAATACATATATATATATATATAATGTAGAAAGGATAGAAAGAGGATCTTCAAACTTTTTTGATTGCGTACCCCTAAGACGAAAATAATTATAAGTTGTACCTTCTATAGGCCTATAATATAACATAATATAATATATATATATAATATAATATACTATAATATAGTATAATATAATATAATATATAACAATATGCACATAATAATATAATATATAATAAAAGACACGGCGAACATTGAGAGAACCTCACACTCACGTGATACACGATCATACACTCGCAAGTGATCGTTAGCCCACTTCTTTGGCGTACCCCCGTATCACTTTGGTACCCCGGGGTACGGTTACCCCACTTTGGAGACCACTGCCTATGGCATAAAAGTTTTGATTATTAAACTTCATCTTTCAGAATCAATCTTTTTCTTTGATTTCCCTTCCTGATATTTAATAAAAAACATAGTAGGGCTCACTGTTCATCCTTTAAACTCATCAATGGTGTTCGTCAGTTCTATGCTCTATCCCTAATTCTCTTTTTTTACTTTTAAAATAATAATCATCTTGTCATAGTCAACAATACTTTATGCAGAGAAATCTGCCCTTCATTATTCCCTTCATTTAAAAAAAAAGTCGCAGTCAACTGCAAATGAATGATGGTAGGAGTTGGTCTTAGAGAGATTGATATAATTTTGGGGAGAGGAACACTTTGTTGTTTTCAATGACTCAATAACTCGATTTTATCATCCTTCTACTTGACATAATCTTCCACTTAGTAATAACACCTTCGAAAGCACACACAACTCAATTCTCCGTCCGTTATTAATATTATTGGTGTTATTTTTTCTTTTGACCTCTCCTGGCAGGATTACATAATCCCTCTGTTGCTAAACAAGCTTCAAAGTGGTTGGGGTTCTGGGGAACAATCAAAATATCTTCAAACTTCCCATGATTCTTAACCATTATAGTGTTGCTTACTCCTGTATGGACTGTGCTTCACACATCTGGGGCGCTTCAGCACTATCAGTCTCCTTGAAAAGGCTGACACTAGCACTTTTCGTCTTCTCTCTCTCTCTCTCTCTCTCTCTCTCTCTCTCTCTCTCTCTCTCTCTCTCTCTCTCTCTCTCTCTCTCTCTCCCCAATCAGATACTTACTTTCTCCCCAGTTCTCTGACCAATGACTTAGCCGCTATGTTCGACCTTACAAGTAAACTATTAAAGTATGGAACACTTTCCCATTTTCTATTTTTCCACCTTCTTTTTTTTGACTATCACAATTTCAAACAAAGTATATTGGGTCATATCGTTTCTTAATATCCCTGAGTTTATATACATATATATGCATATATATATATATATATATATATTTATATATATATATATATATATATATATATAAAAATAGCGGTGAGAAAGAAGATATATATATATATATATATTATATAAAAAGTATATATGTTATTATTATTATTATTATATGTTGTTGTTATTAAGAAAGATACATATATATATATATAAGTTAATATTAGCTTAGGACGCTAATTAATATTATTATGTTATATAGAAGAAGAATAGTATTGTTACATATATATATATATATATATATATAGTTATATATATATATATACATATATATATATAACCTATATATATATATATATGTTAAAGTGCATATATAGATATGTAGAGATATATATAAAGTAGTATATATACATATGTTATTTATATATATATATATATATATATATATATATATATATATATATATATATATATATATATATATATATATATATAATATATTATATATATATATATATATATATATATAGAAAGTATATATATATATATGTTATATATATATATGTATATATATATTATGTTTCTTTCCCTCTCCCATGGAACAATTTGGTACTTCTTTATCATTTTAACTATTAAAACTGAAATATATATATAGCAGATAGTATGGTATATATATATATATATATTATATGCGGATGATATATATATAGCATATATATATATATATATATATATATATATGTTTATATATATATATGATAAGTATATATATATATATATATATATATATACATATATATATATATGTTATATAAGAGGCAGGGTATACATATATATATATAGTTATTAGAGGTAAGTTTATGATTATTTGCATCCGCAAGTATCATTTTTCTTCTATCCGCATCCGCATTCTTCCGCATTCGCATCCGCATCGTGCATCCCGCGGCTTGAATTTCTTTGCGGATAGCGGATAGTATTCATTTATGAATTATGAGACTAAATGTTCCCCAACTTTCTGTAACGCAAAATGTTTAAACGAATTGGAATAGCAGTTTATACATGCTTTGAGAGGATGGTGGAAAAAATGAAGCTTTCTCTTCCTTTGCGCCGCTGGAACAACAATAGCAAAAGGCCTGGCAGGTGATGATAATGCGATTTTGGATAATTGAATTACTCTTCTTAAACCGTTTGAAAACTATTAGGCAGAAAATTCTTGTTTAACAGAAACACATGCTGGAGATAGATAATAGATTCTCAAATTCCGCAAAACGATTACCTATGCACAACAACTTTTCTGGATCCTAGATACAAAACCAAATTTCTTTAGAATCAAAAGTCTTACAGAGGCTAAAATTCATTTGTATTGTACCCATGTACGAAATGCTGCTAAAGCAGAAATATCACCTTAGCTAATAAAAGGAAAAGATTATAGAAACAGACACTCAAATAAAACCTATTAACGAAGCCATTGCTGATTCAATGAACGTTCTTTTGGCTTCTAGTAGCGATGAAGTGTCTTGTTCAAGGGTGTCAAAACACACTATCATTGATCGAAGAATATCAAAAAGCCGTGGAAAACGCTTTGAATCGGATAAAGATCATTGGTTTGATATTAGGGGTGACACTGCCAAAAAGTTTTCAACATTCTGTAGAACTGCCAGGGAATACTTAAAGTACATCTTCTAATAAGTCTTTATGAGTGCCTTTCAGCGGTGCAGGTTTCATTTAAGAGAAGAAAAGAGAAGCAAACCTCCCTTGAAATGGCTCAGATGCTTTAATTTTTGAAGCATAATTTGAGAATTATTAATTACAAGTATTATTATATATATAACCTTTTTGTAAATGGGTGGAAGCTGGGGAAAGAGATTGGTGGGATGCAAAAGAGTTGGGTTCACGTCCTGCATCGAAATATTAGGCAAGGTTAGTATATATATATATATATATATATATATATATGGTTATATATATAGTATATATATATGAAAGAGGCATAGGTGTTATATATATATATATATATATATATATAGAAGTTATATATATATATATATATATATATAAATATATATATATATATATATAATATATTATATATATATATATATATATTATATATTTATATATAAAGAAAGAGAGAGAGAGAGAAGCATATATGATATAAAAAGTTATATATATATATATATATATATATGTATATATATATATATATATGGTATATAATATATATAAAAGTATATATATTATGTTATATATTATATTAATATATAGTGTATATATATATATATATATACATATATATATATATAAGATATATATATTATATATATATATAGCAAATTCCAGACTAAGACTCTAAAAACTTAACTATCCGCATCCGCAATCAGTAATCCTGCGGATAGTGATTTTTACTATCCGCAATCCACACATTCGCATCCGCATCCGCATCCGCGGATAGTGAAAAATCACCATCCATGGCAAAGATAATGTTTAGATTATATAGGTATATAGATACATATATAGAAAGATATATATATATATATATATATATATATATATATATATATATATATATATATATATATATATATATATATATATATATATTAGTTTATTAGGAAGTTTCGAGAGCGTGATTGTCCAATTCAAATAGTTTAACATAAACGTTAGTCAAAATAATTTGTATATATTAAATTTCAAGATTTTTTTTGCCTAATTCGAAAGAATATTTTTATATTTAACAATATGAAGACTGAGAATCGACCTTTAAGGTATATCTTCCTGATTCTCCGTCAGGTTCAGTGATAATTCGATTAGAATTTTTAAATGTGCTAAGTCATTTAAAAATTTATTATTATTATTATTATTATTATTATTATTATTATTATTATTATTATTATTATTATTATTATTATTATTATTATTATTATTATTATTATTATTATTATTATTATTATTATTATTATTAATATTATTATTATTATTATTATTATCATTATTATTATTATATTATTATTATTATTATTATTATTATTATTATTATTATTATTATTATTATTATTATTATTATTATTATTATTATTATTATTATTATTATTATTATTATTATTATTATTATTATTATTATTATTATTATTATTATTATTATTATTTTGTTAATAATTCCACAATATAATAAAGCGATGTTATAGCAAAAAAAATTAAAATTCAACATATAAAGTAACTTCACAAATGTGTCAAAAAAGTTCCATAAAAAGACAACAGAAAATCTTTCATCTAAGCTTCTCCAGTAGAAAAATCATATCCACTTCTCAGAAAGGGTGTCCATAAGTCCAAAAAACTCTAAAGTAGGGGGCTTACAGCCATCCTGGAGGTTCAAAAGGTAAGAGTGTCGGACTTTCCTCTCAGAGTCGCTTCGTTGGATTCTCTTTCCTTTGAAAGCTAAGAAGAAAACTATTCCCGTCGAGATCATTTCTTCAGGACTTAAGAGCTTTGTTGAAGACTTGTATATTGTTGCAATATTTCGCCTCCGAACTCAAGGCATCTTCAGGCAGAAATGAAATTAATTTGTGGGAATGGCTATTATAAATATTTTGTTAATAATTCCACAATATAATAAAGCGATGTTATAGCCAAAAAAAAATTAAAATTCAACATATAAAGTAACTTCACAAATGTGTCGATTTTTCTACTGGAGAAGCTTAGATGAGAGATTTTCTGTTGTGTCTTTTTATGGAACTTTTTTGACACATTATTATTATTATTATTATTATTATTATTATTATTATTATTATTATTATTATTATTATTATTATTATTATTATTATTATTATTATTATTATTATTATTATTATTATTATTATTATTATTATTATTATTATTGTAATATTTTTATTGTTATTATTATTATTATTATTATTGCTATTATTGTTTTATTATTATTATTATTATTATTATTATTATTATTATTATTATTATTATTATTATTATTATTATTATTATTATTATTATTATTATTATTATTATTATTATTATTATTATTATTATTATTATTATTATTATTTAATATTATTATTATTATTGTTATTATTATTATTATTATTATTATTGTTATTATTATTATTATTATTATTATTATTATTATTATTATTATTATTATTATTATTATTATTATTATTATTATTATTATTATTATTATTATTATTGTTATTATTATTAGTTTTGTGAATATTAAGCATCACAATTGTATTATAATTTGTATAAGTGATTATATTATTATGCTCAATCCTTAAATCCAATAACCTTAATTTAATAATACTTGCATTGCTTTTGGGGTTCAAAGGATACAACACTGTATTGAAATTAGTAGGCCCCCTTTCAGAAATTGTATATCATTAAGTATTGTATTATACTAAAACTAAATATTATAACTGTATGTTAAACTTAATAATGTAAATTGTTTATTTTCTGAATAAAAATATTTGGATTTTGATATGTATTATTATTATTATTATTATTATTATTATTATTATTATTATTATTATTATTATTATTATTATTATTATTATTATTATTATTATTATTATTATTATTATTATTGAAGGGCGCACGAAAAATGCGCGAGCGTTTCACGATAAATGCGAAAACGGTTAAACACCTAACGACTGAACGAAGTACAAC
>JABUQX010017559.1:0-5000 GCA_015478945.1 Trachelipus rathkii | reverse complement strand
TCTTGGTTTATCGTAATTGTGATAATAAAATAATGAAAAATCATAATTCACACAGAAGCACAATATTTATAAAATACTTTCATAATTACGAAAAAGAAATATTACAAAAATGAATATAAAGATATCAAGAAAGCTAAACAGTATTAAAAACATATTTCCTATTTTAGCATGAAAACATTAGCATTTAATATTCTTTTTTTTCTTTCTTAAAATCAGTTATAATATCTTCTATCAATTGATGTGTTTGACGTGAAACTTTTCCCCGCGAATGCCTAGTTAACATAGCCCATTTAATCTTTCTTTGGAAATTGTTGGACCTTAGCTACGTATTTAACATGTCGTAAGGTAACTAAATGAACCTTTCAATTTGCGCCACATAGTAGTTGATGGAAGTGTGAGAAGTACTATGATAGTTTGTGGAAATGTTTGGGAAAAATGTACAAATGGTTTTGTAGTATGTCTGTAACTCATTTATCTCATCTATTTGTTCCCTATCTGATTCATTCCAGAAATTAAACAACAAGATCTGCTTCACCAATTAGGTTCAATATTAATATTTTCAGTTATAATGAGTTCAATTTTTTTTGTAAATTATTCGGATTTGGTTAATTTTCTTGTTAACTGGGTACAAAATGCAAGGAAAGGTCGAATGTTATATTGTTTTCCGAAAATTTGATACTCGATATGAAATGAGAGAATCAAGGTAAATTTATAATTAGTGCAAAACTTCTTGAGAGCAATCCGTCAGCAGAACTTTTTGATGTCCTCTGAGCTGGAATTTTTTTTGGATCACTGTTCAGTGGTAATGAAAAAATCTTGCCAAAATTCTTAGGATTTGTAAAAAATTTCCTTAAAAAGAGACTGCATTTATTATTCCATTTCCATCAAGTTAAAATATTTAAGTTTTTCTATGTGACAATGAACCTGATCCAAATTTATACTTTAGTTTGATGAATATTTTCTATAGGCTCCAAATATGAACTATATTTCGTCATAATAAACAGATGAGAAATGCAGGATTTCCTGCTGCTGATGAAAGCTGAAATGCTGCAGTTCGTGTGGCTTGCGTTACATCTGGATCAAATGCAGGATTTATTTAAATGATAATTTTGATTTGGCTAAAATGTGGTCAAACACAAATTCTACAATACAAACAACAATCAACCCCCCCCCACACCTCCCCCCGGGGTTGGGGGGGGGGGTTTCGCATAACAATAGTATTTTAGCCACCAAATTTCTGCGAGACATATTTTCATTGGAAAATTTTATAAATTATTTTACTATTCATAGTGTTTCGAAAATCTGGAACAGTATTTAGGTCATAAATTATTAAATTGAAACGATAAGAACAACAATGAAAAAATTTTGGCTTTAGGGTACTGATCTCTTATTAACTTTTGAACTCCATTTCTTTGCCAGCATGGTGGAGCACCCGTCACAGGGCCCAGTCCAACAAGCTTTACTCGATCATATTTAAATTGTTAAATATCTCGCGTACGTAGACAATATAGCCTTGGCTACATCTTCGGCCCTTTAAGTTTCCCTTTAGGAGGAGTAGAAGCCTTAGAAATTCTTTCACGTACATTGAGATCCTTATCGAACGAAAGCGAATACCACGCATATTTACCTAACCTTAACCTAACATAGCCTTAAACCTAAACCTAAGTAAGCGTAACCTAATTGAAACCTAAATTAAGCCTAACTTAACCGTAACCTAAGTAACATTAACCTAATGTTAACCTTAAATTAAAAAAAAAGTTATATTATTATTTATACTATAATTATATATATAATATATATTATATATATATATATATAAAATATATATAATATTATATATATAATATATATAGTATATATATATAATACCGTAAGCATCAATGAAGAATGCATCTTTCATTCACAGTCAAAAATAAAAAAATTCTTTCTCGTCTCGCTGCCCTGGCTGCCGTCGTTGTCTGGATACCAGGTCGTAAGATGTTATTCACACCGTAAAAAGTATTTTAAACTAAATAAATTACTTTAATATTTAACGTGTTATAATATATTATGAAAATTTATTTTTTTGTTCTGCCATTAAAATATCGGCTGAATCAAAAATGTATCAATCTTTATGGATAGACTATCATACGTTTTTTAGATACAAGGTCGTCAAGCTATTCGGGACGCTAAGCCAAAAAAAAAAAACATTATGAGACAAATTTTATTAAAAGGACATATCGTCTTTTGCATAAATTTTATACTTATATTTTTGTTTTTTTCTACTATATATATATATATATATATATATATATATATATTATATATATATATATATATATATATATATATATATTATTATATATTATATATAATATATATATATATATATATATATATAAATATAATATATATATATATACTATATATATATATATATATATATATACTATATATATATATATATATATAATCAAGTTGGACAAAACGCATATAATAACTTTTTTTATATAAAAAGTTTCTTTTACAGTTATTAATATCCATTCTGCTGTCGCCGCTCATCTATGAAGAAATTTCGGCTTTTAATATTCATGGAGAAAAAAAAAGAAATTAATTGTAAAAAAATATTCATACAATTAAAAAACGTTTTTTTTTTTTTTTTGTAACCTCTATGTGGGAGAGGAGTAATGATTCCGACAAAATAGGCGTTTCCTTGCCATTACTGAAGTAGAAATAAATTACATTCAGATATATATATATATATATATTATATGATATTATATATATATATATATTATATATATATAAGTATAATAATATATTAAATATATACTATATATATATTATATATATAATATTATCACCTAACCTCCCATCCCCAGAATTGGAAGGTGAGCGTGCATAGCATACACCGGAACAGGGAAAAGTAGTAGAACATGACGCAAGTCGAAAAAAAAACATCCGCATTTGCCATCCACCTTTTACTGCTCTTAAAGTGAGAAACTCGTCGAAATAAAAAAAATCCCACCTAGAGGTTCACGAGACTACGACGGGCCCTCACGTATAACGTGGTCTCCGTCAATGTGGGGGCAAGCGCACAAACCATACCCCCCTCAAACCCGTCCCATTCACGTCCTGTTATCCAACTTTCTTCTCTCCTAATGACATAACAAATAACATCAACATATACAATTAACTGCCTCAAAAGCACTTCTCTTAACTGACTTCAATCCACTTTTTTCCTCTGTCCTTCCAGCCGGCACGATTCACCAGCACACCTCACCAAACAAAATTATAAATAATCGCTTAACAACCCAAACCTACTATCATCCATATTGTTTCATCATGAGCCAAACAATCATCAATATCGCCGCTTTAAATCTCTTCTCATTTTTATCGCTAATTCTCCTTTCCTACACAACAACTATATTATAGCGCTCATATTCCCATTTTCATAAGTTCATTCTCACCACCTAACACCGTCAAACCTAAGGTCTGTCCATTTCCGAACACTTCCTGTTACCTTAATCTAACCTCTATTTCCACACACCAATAATAAATTCACTAGTTATAACATTGCATAGGTCAACAACATACCCTATGAAAACCACTAGCGCACCTCAAACCCTAAATCCTTTCACATTACACCATCCAGGCATTATACCCAATGAACAGCCACCTTTCATTATCAATTCCCCAATATCCCTACTACACTCCTGCATTCATCCCGCTTCTATTATATTAATATCGTCCTCACATATTTAAACTTCAGATACTTGTTCCAATTATCTCACCAACCTAACATTAATTTCACACCATTGGATTTTATAAAAAAACGCTAATGGAATTAGTTTCCTATCTCTATCTAATTATTTTTAATGGATAACCAAAACATACATCCAAACCCCTCTCCCAACCTCTTCCAAACCTCTCTTCATATTCACCTCACAAAACCAAATCATCCGCATGCAATAAGCAGGACCCTTCCCACTTCTTCTTCCATTCTCCATCATTCTAACACCTTTCCCTGACACCCCCACCCCTCTAATTCTTTCATAAACCTCATCCAAGTTATACAAATTTGAATAACCAAGGTGATATAACACATCCCTGCCCTCACTGTCTTATTAATATATTACACAATTCACTCTTCGAACTCCATATATTCTTTACACAAACTTCACTATCGATACATACTTTATTTGTTCCATTCAAAAGCCTGCCACCAACACCATAATCACTAATACCTGTCCACAGACATTACCCAAATTAAATCCTTCATAACGCCGTGCTGCAAGTCCATAAAACCCAAATACAATTTTCTTCTCCTCTTTATTTCCTCAATCATTTGTTTCAATGTTAAATTTGAATCACACACAATCCTCTACCCTTACTAAACGCACCTTGTTCTGTCACTAATTCACGTCCCTCAGCCACTCGACGTACTCTTTCAACCAAAATACAGCATATATCTTTCCTACAACACTCAAGAAACTGAAATTCCCCAATTCCTACAGTTCCCTACTCCTTACCCTGTATATAATGGCACTAGTACTGCCTCTCCTCCAACTCCCGGGAAACTACATCATCCCATACAATGCTTTGCTAACACAACTTCCAAATCCATTTCAATCACCATCCTCGTCTCCATTCCTGATCATTTCGCCAGTAATTCTATCTGTGCCGGCCAGACTTTACCCTTATTTCAACTTTCTCACTGTTCCATTACCTCCTCTACTAATTAACTCATAACCCCAAAATTTACGCTGTTTGTTTCTTCACCATCAAACCCACACACATTCCACTATCACCTCTTCATTACTGCCAATATTATGCAGTTTCGAAGTGTTCCCTCCCCATCCTTTCACATTCCCTTATACATCAATTACGAAAGCACCAACCCTATTCATTATTCTAAAGGCAAATTCCCCCTTAACCATTCTTAACCTTTTGCACTTCCTTCCAGAAGCTTCTATTCCCCTTGAAGTCCCTTCTATTCAATCCTTCTTCCACAATCTCTC
>JABUQX010017558.1:0-47939 GCA_015478945.1 Trachelipus rathkii | reverse complement strand
CCAGTGTGAGTGTTATCGTGGATAGGGATAGATAGAGAGATTGATTCTCCAAATTTTGATTCAGAGGTGATTGTGCATGTGGTACAAATGATTATAGGGCATAGAAGGTCGGAAGACTTCAATAGCGATGTATAGGAGATTATTCAGAAAAGATTGAAGCTAGTGCGAGAATGCGTGCATGATGTTCTGGATGTTACTATAGGTTAGTGCAGGTCAGTTAATGGGGAGTCAGGGCTTAGGTGTAAATGAAAGGGTTAGGAAATTATGTTTTTCAGAAAATATTAGGTTTTTGGATTTGTGTTTGGAGAGAATTTTCTGGATTTAAGCTCTTTTTGCAGCAGTGGAGTTACCTTGAGTCGGTTAAGGTGTTGGTTTTCAGTACCGTTTGGAGACTTGATTTAGCAATAAAACTAGGTTTAAGTTGGGGGTGGTGTGCGGGCTAAATTCTGGTACAGATAATGCGAATGGTAACTGTATAGTGGGAGATTAAATTAAACTATGGTTGTTACAGTTTAAATAATGATTGGATAGCATAAAAATAACAGGCATTCGGTATTCAATGTTTTACACAAATGCTCATAGCCTTAGAATAAAAAGATGAGCTGATTTAGTGATACTAAATGAGAATCTTAGACTTATTTGCATAATGAGGGCATGGGTTAATGAGATTATATTGGGAGACTCCTTTTCAGGATATGAATAGAGGGATGATTCATTTATTTATACCAGCGGTAGAGGAAAGAAAGGGGTGGTGGTGTGTGCGCTTTATGTTAAAAGCATATTCAATCTTGTATAATGACTGACTTTAAAATTTATTATTGATATTGAATCAGTGTGGGGTAGATATCCTTATACTATAAATCATTAGAATAGGGGCATTTTATAGACTCCTGGCCAGAGTCCCGAATTAGATGCAGAAAGATTGTGAAAGAAAATGAGACAGAATTTGCACAGTAATGGAAAAAGGTTAGTCATAAATGGCGGATTTTATTTTCCTGCATTATTAGATTCCTTGTCTTATCTTTCCGACATTTTCTGCATTTCATAATTGATTTTTTAGATAACTTTTTGACCAGATGGTCCAAGAACAAAGTACGATGCATTTGTATGACATTATAGATGATTAGTGGAATGATGAAAGTACTGGTGGATTTGAGTTGGTTGAGGAGAATTTAGGATTAGTGACCATAATATAATATTATATGAATGTGATATCTGGGGCCAAATTGCAAGTTAAGAAGGAAAGATCATAGATTTCCGAATGGGGCGATTTTACAGATTTCAGGAGACATGTAGGATTAACTGACTTGGGATAAGAGTTTAAAGACCAAAACTGTTTTTCATGTGGGATTTTTTAAAAAATTTTAATGAAGTATTCAGTCGTATGGTTTTAAAGATAACATTGTGTGCGAAGAGGAAACTGTTTTTGGTGGTAATTAGGAGATAAGAGAGAATTAATGAAAAGCGCAGATGTTAAATATTCAAGGGTAGTAAGTAGGGAAAATGATTTAAGAAATTATAGGGAAAAAAATAGAAATGAACTTAACCAGTCATAAGAAGCATGGAGAGAGGCAGACAATTAAATTTGGCAAGGATAGTAATTAAGACCTGAGAGTTTTTATCTTTTATAAATTTAAAAGTAAGATGAGGAAGAGAGTCCAATTAAAATTGATGAAATATTTGTGAGTTCTTTTATTTGGTAAATTTTCCCCATGTTTAATGGTTTTTGAATAGTTGAAAGTTTGAGGAATGCATCAGAGGACTTTAGTTTGTATGATTGTAAAATGACTTACGAATTTGAATTGATGTAAAAGATATTAAACATTTATTAGATATTTGATCAAGTATAGTGCAGGCCTGTGGTATATGTAGATTCTGAAGAGGGTAGTTTAGATGCAAAGGATGTATTTGATTTTTAAGCGATCTATCACATTGGTGAGGTACAGATGACTGGGAAAAAACAGCATTGTTCAAATTGTGCATATTATAAGAAAGGTAGTTAAGGAAGATTTGGGAATTATTAGTGCAGTTGATTAACACTCTTTGGTTGTGTAAGGTTCTGGAAAAGTTTACTAGGTCATATAGAAGAATTTTTAGAAGATAAACAAGGTATTGTATGATCCAGGATGGTTTCTAGAGTGGTTCTTGTCAGACACCTTTTTGAATTTATGGAAACTTACTGATGCAATGACCGAGGAGATTGCAGTTGTGATTGTTATTTAGACTTGCTTTTCAGGTTAAATTGTCTTTTTGATGAGGTTCCCAATTAGGTGTGTAAAGTTGATTGAATGTGGTTAGGTGGAGTGGTACTTTGGTTGGTTAAGAGTGGTTGGATAGAAACAGTTGATGTAAACTACAAGGGATTATATCATGGGAAAAGTGAGGTGTGTCCACGGGTATCAGTGCTGGGGCACTATTGTTCCTTAATATATAATGATTTAGACCAGGGATTAAATGCAAGGTTTCTAAGTGCAGATGATATATAAAGTGGCCACCTCAGTTAGGATAGTGAACAATGCTTAAGATATGTCCAAATGATTTTTGATAAACTTCTTGGGGGGCAGAAATGGCAAATGATTTTAATAGTAAAAAGTGTAAGGTTTTCCATGTACTCAAATAAAAGTTTTAACTCGATATGAATGGGGATTGGGGATTGGTCTGTGGACCAAGAAAAGATTTTAGGTGTGATTATAACCAGAATTTGAAAGTAGACTATCAAATGTTGGAAGCTAGAATAAGTCTAAATAAGATGCTAGGGCAATATTAAATCGACAAGTTGTTTACAGAAGCAGAGAGTAATTCAAGTAACTGTTAATAATAGCTATGTCTAGGCCAGTAATTAGGTATTGTGGCACAGTTTGGGCCCTTATTAAATGAAGACTCTAGATATGGCTAGCGAGAGTGCACGTAGAGCAACAGGATGATTTTGGGTTTGAGGGTAAGAGCCTCGAGTATTAGTGAGGAGTTAGGAATGTTTTCTGTATTAAGGCAATTTCTCAGAGGGACATGATCAGTGTTCAAATATTTAATCGTTTGATACCAGTAGAGTACCATAAATTTTTCATAGTGACATGGGCAAGGTGACAGGGGGCCGATGATAAGAATTATTTAAGAAGACAGTTTCATCTTTGATATGAAAGCTGCTCAGTAATAGGGTTAGTTATAGATTTTGGGAATAGTTGCAGAGGAGGTTGTTGAGTGTGACTCGATGTCAACATTGGGCCCCTTATAGATTCGTTTATGGATGGGATGGGTATCATATAATTATATTGACGAAGCCACATTGGCGGGTTTTAGTGTATAGCAGTCAGTATTGTAGATGGCATGTTGTGGACATAACTTAGTTATTTGATGTGGATGGTTTGGGTATCAGTATATTTTATATCATTAGTTTTGACTAGGCAAATTGGTTGATTCTGTGTAACAAATTGACAAGCACTAGGGTGCTTTGGTGATTTGCGATGAGCTGTTTGGTAGTGGGTTGACTTTCGGGCAGCTCAAAAAAACACATGAGTCGTCGTCGGCTCCTTGATAATGCTCTAAAAGCTATATTTATTCACATAATAAGAACATTCATCATGTTGTTTCAAGTCATTTTTTATAAGAAAAAAAAATTAGAATAGCGTATATTTACCGTATATAAAAACTTTTCTAGATTTTATACTATACTATATATATATATATATATATATATATATATATATCTATATATATATCTTATAATATATATAATCTATATATATATATTATTATATATATATTTATTTATACTAATATATATATATATTATATATTATATGCCTATTTTGCTAAATAACTAATTTTAGAAATTTAAAACCTTATAATTTATGTTAAGATCTCTTTATTTTATCTTTGCTAAAGAATATTAGTTAATTACCTTATTATTTATTTACGACACTGAAAATAATAGCAATATTTAAAATCTTTACAATTTTATGGAAAATGAAATAATTTTTTAGGTTTAAAAAAAAAATCATTTTTTTTAACTTTACTAAAAGTAGAGCTTTGAAAGCAACTTATCCTTATCCTATTGTAGTCCAAATGCCATGCTCTTAAATTGTAGTGGAGACACTATATTTTCCCGTGTTGCGTATACATCCGATTTTTTTTAGCGAGAAAATTGATCCTCTCATCTGAGAGTTTTCACTCTTCCACAGAAAAGGAGGGGCGAGCTTTACATATTTTCTAGCAAGGACAGCCAAATGCTGAACAGTCCTTAATTCTTAGACCACCACTGTAAGGATTTACTGAATTTTATAAGTTTCATATTTTTTATATGGATATTTCTACATTTTTATATACATTCAATTTTTTTTCAATATATGTGTTTTCTCCTTAGGATGAGTTTTTTGCTGTTTTTTAAAGTCTTTTTCTTATTTTAATTCGAAAATAACACTTTTCAAAACTGAAGTTAAATAAATTATATTGTGGTATCAACTTTTTTCGCCATTCTGTTGATAAATGAGAAGAGTTTGAAGATTAGTTATTAAAGTAGTGGAATGTTTTCCTTTCCTTTATACATATTTATATTATTTCGAATCCATTTGCTTAAGATTATCTTCCCATTTTTATTGTCAAAGTTCATCCTCAAATTTAAGGAAATGTAGGAAGTCAATTTGTGGCATCAAAGCTCAAAGTTCGTCAATAACTTATCAAAGTAATTGCTGAATTATTTGGAAAAATTTTTTTCATCTAATACTGTAGTCTATGTGAACATAGCCTTTATTTGCCTTTTAAAAAAAACTGTTATCAATGTTATATTTGGGATTATTCCGATGCCATTGGATTCTTGTGGGCTCAGAAAATTTGTGTACAATCGGCAATTTTTGAAGTATTTTTAGCATTTTTCAAAGAACTTTCCGTTGCTTACTATAGCATGGCGGATTTTGAATGATCACTGGCAATATGAAATGAGGTCACCATTGTTGTTCAATTTGTAGACAAGCAAGATGATACTGGGCTATTTACATCTGGTTTAGAATATATTCCTGATAATCTGTCTGTGCGTAATATATCTAATTTGATATTCTTCATACTTGATAATTGAAGCGAGTGATTAAAATGACTACGATTTGTTTGAATATGGAGATATATTTTTTTCATGTCTCTTTATTCATATGGCATCATTTGAGACACTAGTTGCAAGAGGTACAAACATGGTTAATGCTAGGATCTGCTTGTGTAACTCCTGCAGATATATTAGGGTGCGTTATCCTTACTATAACATGAATTTTATTAGCAGGAATATTGATTTTCATAAGCATTTTTTAAGACAATACGTTATATTTAGTGCTGTGTGAAGATACGTTGAAAAGGTGACTCGAGGATAGCATTTATATTTATCTCAATAGCTCTTGTTACAAGCTAAAGACAAAATATATCATGCTCGCTTACGGGATCACCGGGAATAAATATTATCAAAAATAATTAAATAAATGGCTAGAACTTGACAATGAACTGGCCTTCCAATGACTGACTGAAAGAACTTAAATATTATAAAGGCTCTACAATAAAGATCGCGCCGATTAATCAGCAATTACTCAGCCGGATTTAATCAGCGATTAGGAAGAACTAAAATTAAAAAATCCATTTTTTAGGAAATTAGTTCAAATTGTCTATTTGAAAATAATTCATACAGAAGAATTAAAATTATTTTAACATTGATATATAAAAGAAAATCCAAGATAACAATTTTTTCGATTCGATTCCGGTTCCTGAAACAACCGATTCCTTCTGATTCGATTACGTCCCTCACTAATATTTATTATATATAATATATAATATATATATATTAAACAGAGTGGCCACTAATGGCAAATAAATAAATCAATTTTATTCACTAAATTTTAACTAATACCTACGAGTTTTCAAGAATTGGTTGTGGCAATCTGGAATATGTGTGGACTCACTAATCAGTTGCTTTCCAACAGGGCTGCGGAGCCGTGAGTGTTGTTCATGAAATAAAAGAAGCGGATAAGTGTAAGCGTAAACTTACTGTAATTGGGTTGCTAGAGAATGTTGCTGGAGAAATGTTGATCCATTTCTCTTCTTCTTCAAGGAATGAAGTTGGGTTTCATCGGTCGGGTCTTAATCCAAAACTGTCGCAAGGGTACAAAGAGAACTACAAATACGTCCCTGCAAATGCATTTACCGATTTAAAATTGGTGTTGTCTTTCTCGTAACAGAATAATCGATCAATATCTTCATGGCAACTGGGAATACCAATGTTTACCTACAGGTATAGTGATTTATCTGCACAGTTAACTCCAAAAAAAAGCGTAATATGCTATTTACCGCAAGATGGGGACCTGCATTACGTAGGATTGTCACTGACTACCATACCATACTGGGTTTTCACAGAGGAAGGACAATCGAGGGTTTGTGGCCTCCCCGTTCTCTCCCGACTCTCACATCGATATTCTCGTGGGATTTCTAAAATCTAAAAGTCTACGAACAATTGACATGAAAAAACACATACGTCAGAGATTTCCATCCTTACAACTTGTATTGAGAAATGTTTCACATACGCTTTAAAGTGCCAGAACTTTGCTTTTAGTTTTTGACGGAGACATTTCGACTTTAGACTTTAAATCTGTCTCGTAATTAAACGTAGGTAAGGTGTCTTATATACTACTTCTTGGGTTAGACTGAGTAGCCGTATTAGGTCGGTAGATTTTTTTTGATTTGCTTTTATTCGTAGATGGGGCCGATTTTATGTGAGCATATATATTTATATCGTATATATATATATATTTTGTTATATATTTGTATATATATTATTTTGATATTATTATATATCTATATATACTTATATTTTATATATCTTATTTTAATTTAATAAACTTAAATAATTATATGTACTAAATTATTATTAATTGGGAATATAATTAGGTATTAAATAATTTCTAGTAAATATAATTGAAAAGCAATCTGTCTATAAAAATTAAAAATAATTAAAATCTCACCAATCCCCAACCCGTTCTAGAGTATTAAAGTTTCGGTCCGTTGGAGTGTGAAAATATTGTTTAAATTTGAAGTTTCTGAAAGTATATTTTATCTACATAAATTTTAATGATATTTTTTTAACATATTATCAAATTTTCTATATATATTTTTTATGCATACATAACTGAGTAAATGACAAAATCAATTACTCACCTACTTAAATAAAGACCATTTGCTAATTAAAGTAGACCTGCGGATATTAACGAACGGAATTCCAAAATTCGGCCGAACTGGTCTCCGGTAATCCCTAACTTATATATATATTATTATTTATATTTCATTATTATTTTTCTTTTTGATTATTATTGTTTTATATTATTCAAATTCTTAATATTTGTTGAAATTGGCAAAATTTGACAATTGTCGATTGCCGCAAAATATAGCTGATGATGTTATCATTAATACGACCCTACTTATTATATATATTAATTAATTATATGATCATTCATATATATATATATATATATTATATATTATTTATTTATAATATATATATTATATATATATATTATATATATAGCTGCGTTTCCTAAAGACCCGACTTGCAGCCGGGCGGGCACAGGCGATATGGCTGCCTTTTTCCAGAGCCCGTTTGCGCATTCTACGTCAGTGTAACGGCACAGGTAGCGCGTCCGTTGTTATTCCTCGGTAATCTCGGGAATTAATAAGACGGGCGGCTGGGAAGGTACTTTGTTTACAACAAATTTCTTTACCAAAACATGTGTCAGAAAATGGTCCAAAAGTTTTTTATAATTTTAGTTACCTTTCTTATATTAGGATACCTAATATATCCCGTATCTATTTCATAATACGATAGAATAAAAGTCTCAAGTATTTGTTTAATTCTTCGTAGCTGATCCGCAGGGCCTGCTCGCGGCTGTTTCAGGTACGCAAATTTCGCGTGTTCTCTGATTTGTATAATGTAATTTTTTACATTCGAAGCGTTTCCAGTCGTTTTTGACACACGGCGCTGCACTCCGGGATCGGGACGCAGTCTATAAATATTTCTATATGGCTGTAAGCTACCATGAAATGAAGGTCTATTTAATTCGCAATACATTCAATTTTCTCCAATTCAACAATAAAATTGTAAATATAAATATTAGTCCCACCAGAAGAACTATATAAATAATGTAATTCTGCCTTCAAGTTTGAAATGATCACATGTGACACAATTCATCCCCAGACTTGTAAATTACACTTAACTTAATGTGTCTCCAGGCTTGGAAGTCACACGAAGCTTAACCCAGTCTCCAGACTTGGAAATTCATATGTAACTCAATTCGTCTCCAGACTTGGAAAATCACACATAATTCAAATCATCTCCAGACTTGGAAAGTAACTTGTGACTCGATTCGTCTCCACACTTGGAATGGCACACATAAATCAATTATTCTCCAGACTTGGATTGGAAAGTCACACATAGCTTACTCCGTCTCCAGACCTGGAACCTATCGGTTGCAATGACAATAAGTTGGAAATTTCCTTTACTTCAAATTACATTAAAACTTTTTATGCAACAAATTAACTTTAACCATTACTAAATTTCAGTGTCATGTTTTATGCAATAAATGCGAAAAACTCACAAATTTAACAACTTTTGTTTTTGTTTGTTAAAAGATCAAACTAGGATTTATCAAAACATCAATAGTCATTTGTCATTCTCTTTCTTAAACTTAAAAAAATATACAATCTTTAACCTATATTGTATATATTGCGTTCCAAACTCGTGTACATTTTTTGCATTTATTTAATGGTTTTTTTCTTTTTTGCTTTTCAAAATTTTCAAATTGAAAGTTATTTCTTACTTTAAACCTATTTAGCAGCTCTAGTAATGATTTTTATTCTTTACCACAAATACACAGTAACTATTTAATAGCAACTGGGCCACCCTGTATCCGTTTAATAAGAACTGAACCTCAATCCAGAAAATCAAAGCTTTAGTTTACTACAATTCTGTCGCAGCCAGTGTCAGAAAGAAACCTTTACAATTGTCGCCTAATATACTACATTTCGCCCACCTAAGATTGTTACACCACATCTTTCACGGACAAAAAAATAAAAAAAAATTTGTATCTGATCTATAAAATTTTAGTAATTTAGTTCTGTTAATTGTAACACATAAATGTTCTATTCAACTCTTCCAAATTATCTTTTCCACGCAATTCATTTCTGTATGCTCTAATATTTTCAATGATCCTTAATGTCATAGCATTTGTTTCTAAATCCAATATCTTTAGTGTTTCTTGTTTTCTCTGCGGCAACACAAAACTCATGGTGCCCCTACTTTTCAGAAATTTTGTTTTTCACATTCTTGAATAACATCCTATATAAGAACTTTTCACCCTCGTCATACGCTTTCACCATCATCCATACCCATCTATAACAGTTCATTTTCATTCTTTGATATCGCGCGCTCGAGTACTCACATCGCCATATTGCACGCTGACATCCTCAAAAATAGCTTTCTCTGTTTCTGTTGTAAGAATTCTTTCTTGATTAATATACTCTTTTCGACATGCCAAATTTTTTATGCATTTTCAATTTAGTACAAAGTTCACACGCAATCTTTACTATTGGACTCCTTTTCTTTTTCGTCTTTTTTAATTTGGAATCATTCTCCAGGAATTTATCAAGCAAAAAAACATTAAAAATTGTAGGCTTCCTGCACACTGCAGAAAATGATGTCAGCACTTTATTTTCATTGCACGAATTTCATATTCCCTTAACTCAGACTGATTCAATTTCAATTATCTTCTCTCACATTAACCTAAGATTTCATTTTTATCTGTTTCTTATACACTTTCATTATTAATTATCAAGAGTTTTTCAGGTTCTATCAAGCAATTTCTGTTTGCTTGCACTCCATTAAATCGCATTTGCTATCACAATCATAACTCTTGTCCATCGATTCGCAAGCTAACACCATCCATTCTAATTTCACCATTCTGTTTAAACTGACCGCTTTTGTTGCACTAGCTTACAGGTTATATCTATACTTCTCAAAACATTTCTAATTTTTTTCATCCATATGTATTTACTCCTTCGAAGATTCCGACATTCTTAAATTGCTGGCATTTGCAGCATAGGTCCCTACAGAAATCGGCCTTTCCACTTCTCCCAAGTCTATCATCAAAGTTACCCAAACTGGGAGTGCAAGTTTCTTCTTATTTGTCATTTGCTTTCTTATTTATCTTCATCTTTAGCTTCAACTAATTAATCTTATCATTGTTAAGTGTTGGTTATAGATTCAAACGTAGACTTGATTCCAAATTTTCAGATCAAGTTTTTTTTTGGCTTTTTTATTTTTATTTGCAGACCAGTAAGTCGTTATGGATGGTTTTAGTGATGACCTATGAATTTTAATATTGCAGGGTTGTGGATTTGAACGTTACTGTTTGGCCACACCATTGGACCTCTTATGTCCTACTTAACCAGCGGTCTGGATCGTTTTGCTCCAGTCAGCATAGCGTACTGTCACTGCAGCAAGGCAGTACTTTTAGTCGAGATGAGATAACTGACACGTTGAGGCTTCTTCTATAAAAAGGAGTGAGCTATGGTGGGATTGGGCTTTGCAAATGAAAATCTAAATTAGAAGGATTGATGGCATTAATAATTTTGCGTCCTTCCTTTTAATGTAGATAATTACAAAGGAGGCCGTAATCGGAAAATGGAAATTTTAGGGCTTTGGAGCGGCTGGTTTGGGGTAAGTTTTGCTATAGATACCTTGTATAACAGTTATTAGGTATGAGAAGATTGCCTATAGATTTGCATCGAAAAATTTAATAAAAAAAATATGGGATTTTTTTAGTTAATATGAAAATTGGATATAATAATAAGATGGAATGGAGGCAGTAAACAAATAATGTGGCCGCCGTGTGGTTTGTGCATCGCCATAAGTATGATATAAAACGAGCATTTTAATGCCCCATATGTCTGTATCATTGCCATAACGTTACTAGCAAGGACACTTGCTCGTGAAAGATTTGCATTGATATAGTGACTACATTCTGTTCAGACGCTGGAGGCTGGCAAAGTTGCAATCATGAACCTTGAACAAACTCTCTTAAAACAAAAAACATTGTGTGTGCATTGCATGCAGAAATTGGAATAAGAATTACCAGTTGCTTATTGTTGGAGAAATATGTAAATGCTTACAAGAACTGCACCGACGCTCTGAGTGTCTTAGTAAGAGGAGAGAAAGTCTATGCTTTTGTTGGCTGAGTACGAAATGAGATGGGAATAATGCTTACAGATGGACGATGATTTAACAGCAAACGATTGGTGTATTGCTTGGTCTCTTAGAACCGTGCAGAATTCAATCACCCCATTTGTGTCAAAGAGATCATCATCCGTTTCGTGACTAGGTGGGGTGACGTTACAATGAGGTCTGTTATCCACATTTTTTGCGACAGTGTTAAAAATTTGGCAGCCTGCTGTACCATTCAAAACTTAGGTGTGGTACCAATTCACTGTCGACCCTCATCCAACAATGAACCATTTGACCTCTTCAACAGTTCTTGCCAGAAATAAGAAGGTCTATACCAATTGGCTCAACGGGAACAGTTGGTTCCCCATTTTTGGTGGTTTCTGATTGGCTGATCTGGCAGCCTGATTTCATCCTTTTGATTACCAACTTATGGGCGTTTGAGCGAATTTGATCCTCAAGACCTACATCTTCAATTTTAGTTCTTTAAAAACAGCTCTCATAGGAGTGCAATAGAAGAACATTTCTAGAGTCGGGAGTTCATGATGCCTCTGCAATAGCTATGACTCGCGCCAAAGAACCTAAGGGTTTGTTGTGGCGATCGGCACAAAAGTGTCCTATGTAATGTTTGCATTCTATAGTGTGGTCGACGTTTACATTGATATGTTCTTTTTTTTTATTTGGCACCCACTATGTATGGCAGATAGGTCTTGGGCAGTACTTTGCATATACCACAAAAACCCTGACTGTTCCGCGTAATGTGACTGGAATAATAAAAACATTCATGGATTTCACTGTTATTCCTTTTATTCCCAAAAATCTTCAGCAACATTAATATATAATAGAACAATGAGACTGTACCAATTTATCTATCAAGGGACTATTTCCAGGTCCAACAAATGTCCAATTACCTCTCTGAATGTTTTCCTCCATACTTACATTTCTCTATTAATAACTCACTTATAACACACAGCCGTAAGCTATTAATCTAAACCCAAATCCCAAAGATTGATCAAATACTTATTCAATATATGTGGCCTCTATAGCTGAGGTCATCACATTCTATTCCGTTGATATTCTGTATTTATGATCTAACTTTCTTTAAAGGTTGAAAGAGGTTACTAATCCAGTATAATCTTGTGTGGATAAAACCATTCATGTAACCGTTGAAAATATTTCTCATCTCAAATGGCAGGACATTCTTTTTTTTTTTTTATTGATCAGGTGAATTATAGTGATGTAAATGAAGACTTCTTCTACTCAATCTACTAGATCAAATGAGCAACATTCTGAAGTACTGCATCACTATCCTACTCTACTATGGCATCTCTTTTCTAAGTAACGCATCTCAGTTCTTTTGCTTATCCTATGTAACTGTTTTTCAAATCAATAAAATCATTTTATTTGCTCTGGCTCTACTTCTTCCGATCATTAAGGTCTATTCATTGATTCAAGAAACTCCAAAGCTTTTAACCAGTAACTTGACAACATAGAGACTTACTGATCACATTTCTTACTTTATACTTATATTAGTTCTATTATTCCTAGCATTCTGCTAGCTCTCTTACTGGCTTCTCATATCTGCATTACTGACACTCAACTTTCTGATTGATTTTACCAAATCACTGACTTAAGCCATTCTCCATACATTTTGTATTTGAAATTTTCTGCCTCAATAGTAAATCTTGCAACTTTTTCATAAATCAATTTTTTAAATTTATCAGCTCACCCAAGAAGTTTATTTTAATCCAATGTTGAATCTTACATCCGCAATACTTTTTAGTAACTTCCAGCCATGTTCCTTCAAACTTAGAAAATTAAAATTTTTATTTAATTATCCAATATCTAAGTTCATATATAGGCAATGTAGATAGGACCTCTAGGTGAAACTCTCATTAAATTATTTGGAACCGTTAAAAATTTGAGTATATTAAAGAGAATTTGTTTAATATATCTACCCTCATTTACGGTAAATTTAACTAATTTTGTCAATTATATTTGCAGATGTTGATAACAAATGGTATTATATATAGAGCCAAGCTCTCCCAAATTTAATTTATGTGGACCACTTCAGATTGCTTGCATGAAATTAAAGATAGGAACTTCTTACGCAGTAAAGTCTCGCTGCAGTGACGGGTCTTAAGATTGTTTTAGCAGGATTCTAATATCTCTCATTGATTTGCTGGGGAACTATTCTCCTGCAGACTATTTTAAGATCTTTTGCGAATCTTTACCCGAACCATACCTGTTCGTCTCGACTGTATCCACAACTGCTCAACCTTTTTTATGTTAATCTAACACGCCTCTTCCTGTCTCCAACCTATATATTAACGGCTACATAGTAAATGACATCGTTCTGGTTTGTCGTATCCGCTCGGTAAGTGAGCGTTGTGACGCGATAGACCCGTACGTGCCGATAATACTATTATATTAGCGCTTATCTATATATAACTCTGCTCGATCTCTCTGCGCCGCGAAAATGTCGCCTCACCATTACGCTGAAAACACCGTGCCTCTTTCGTCTAGTCTATTATACAGATCAGCATGGTGCGGCTATATACTTGCACCTCCGCTCGTGCCCTTTATGCTCGCTATCATCGATCGTATCTTTCGTGCTCTCACCGGTGGCTCAACGCGAATAAGCAAAGAATTAAATATTAATTACTTTTCATCTAAAGTGTACCACGCTTGACCATTTCATGTTTGACTGAATAAATTTCCCTCACAAAAGGAGCAAAAATTTATTCATATTTAAATCCATAGAACACGATTATAAAAATAGTTACAAAATAAATATAAAAATTGTTAAAGATTACAGTTATGAATACAGACAAAGTAATCATAGTAAACAAATTAACTTGTGCGAGTGATAGACAGGAAAAAAATCCTTTCTTCACAAATCAAGACCCAAAAAAAGTCACAACCAACCAAAATAAGGTATGTAAAAAAGATTGGGAGCTGATTTTATATAATATAATGCTACTCTAAGCGTTGAGATTGGCTTGGTTAATTTGAACCGTGCTAACAATGTTTCACGATTTGTTTTGAGCTTGTCTCTTATAGTTTATTAACTATTGTATTTTTATTTTTTTTATATCAGTAGTTAACACTTAAAAACAATGCGGTCAGATTTCCATGATATTCATGGAACTTATTTTATTGTCTCTTTTATTGTTCTCCGAATATCCAGACAGGAATGTTTCGTCCTCCTTCGTTCTCGTAACTTAAATCTTTATTATGTTCTTTGACTTTTTAGGAGAGGTCTTGCAACCAGAGCTGTTTTTTGGGAATTCCCAAAAGACGTGCGCAAAGATGAAATAGATAAAGAATTCTCTATGTATGGTAAAATTGCCAAAGTTTATTTAATATATGATCCTCCAGGCTCAGGATTTGTAGAATATTTTGATGCTGGAGATGCAGAGTTTGCCTCTTCATCTATGGATGGTGCAGATTTTCTAGGATCAAAATTAAAGACTCAGCTTACTAGAGGAGGAGTTCCTAGGGGAAGACCTCCTACTCGAAGACCTGGCGGAGGTTTTCCAAGCAGGGGAAGGGGATTTTCAGGCGGTTTTGGAGATAGGGATGCAAGATTTTCTATAAGTGGGCGTGGTGGTCGTATTGGTGGCCGAGGAAGAGGTGATAGAGGCGGTGGTTTTAGAGGAGGTAGGGGAGGAGGAGGAGGTTTTGATAGCAGGGGTCGTGGAAGAAGAGGAAATTCATTTGGAAGTTCTAGAGGTTTTGGTAGTCCAAGGGGGGGTGGTTTTAGAGGAGGCTTTGGGAAAGATTATGGTGGAGATTATGGTGGTCGTGGAGGAGGAAGAAGCTATTCAAGAGGTGATGAAGGATCAAGTAGAGGCTATGATAGCTATGATGGTAGTGGTGGATATCAAGACAGATGCGCCGATGGTTCTATGGGAGAAAATGGATATAACAAATATGAGAAATATCCCAAATTTGATAAGTATGAGAAAGACTATGATAAATATGATTCAGGATATTCAAAGTATGCATCGTCATCATCAGAAAAATTCTCTTCGTATGGTGGAGGACCTCCTCGAAAGGATTCATATGCGCGTAGTCGTTCTCCTTTAGAATACAACTCTGAAGGATATCGTTCCGCATCTCCTAGTTGCGAAAGGTAGGAGTATTGTTTATTATGAATTTGCAATAACTAGCTTCATGCTGTTATTATTATTAGAGTTAAGTATTATATATATATATACAACACTTATATTATCTATATATATATATATATATATATTTATAATTATATATATTCATATATTAATACTATATAATTATTATAAGCTAAATATTTACTTATATTTTAATATATAACTATATATATTTATATATCTATCATATTAATAAATATATTTATATTATTTCTATTATTATACTTTATATTACTATTATATAATATATAAATATTATATATTAGATAAAGTTTTATATATAATATATTATTACTATATATACTATATTATATAATATATAATATATACTATTATATTAATATATATACTACTATTTTATTATATACTATATTATTATAATATCTATATATTATATATTTATATAATGTCATATATTATATATATTATATATAATATATATATTATATATAGTTATATATTTATTATATCTATTATATATACTATTATTATATTTATATATATAATTATATAAGCTACCATATATACTTATATATATCTATTATTATCTTATATATATATATATTACTATTAATATATAATATTTCAATATATATTATTATCTATACTATTTTTAATCTAATATATAGCTGTTATATTATTAATTTTAAATTACTTTTTTTACTAAATTTATATCATATATATATTTATATCTATCTATCTTATATATCCTATATATATTATACTAGTTATTATATCTTTTACTCTTATACAATATCCTTTTTTTGTGTTTCAGGTTATCTCTCATTGGGCATGTCTTCTTAGATGACTTTTACTTCCTTATTAAATATTTTCGGTTTTATTTTTCGTGGAGTTTCTTTTCTAGTCTTTTCTTATTATACTATTTTATTTTTTTTGTTTTTACTAAACGAATTTCGAAGATTGTCTTTGGTTTTAATCTTTTCAATTTTTTTTTTTTACTATAACGTTTTCTTTCTAACATACATTTAATGCTGAAGGTTTTTTTTTAAGGGTTTGATGCTCCGGTAGTAAAAAAGCGAAAACTAACTTTATTACTTTGGAATGAAATAATTGGAAAATTGAATTATTAATGAGAACAAATATTTAATGAACAATAAAGTAATGCAATTGTTGAGTATTCATTTTAATGAAATTTTTATTCTGTTAGATAAGAAATAATATATAGACAATAGATAGTAAATAGTTACGTCCAGTCTTATTTAAATAAAAAATAAATTTGAAATTAAGTGCTAAATATTCAGAAAGAAGCTTTGTTCACTCATCCTACAAAGGATATTGAAATTAATTTTGTGGATGATTGTGATGTGTTCGATTACTTTTTTGGCTCAATTAAAAAAATAAAAAAGCCTATTAAAGGGAATATTTGTCTGGGGCTTGTACTATTCATACCTGGTTTAATTGAATTTAATGGATTTTATGGAACTAAGTTTTTCTTTTGGACTTGCCACTGATATTTAAAAAAATATTTTGATTGGTAAGTTAGAATTGGGATGGTAATTTTTATTACGACCATTGCTCTTAAATGCTTCCTAGAATATATTTAATATTATATTTTTATTTTATTTTTTTAACTATTAAGAACTATTTAACTTTTTTATGTACACTAAATCCTATGGAAATGGAACACTAAGTCATCTCCCTTCTTATTACGGTTACCCAGATCACGACTCTCACTACTGCACGTAACGTAGAACAAGTTATCCATACGCCGGCATTGAAGAGCCCCAATTGTTTTCCCCAGGACCCGGGGGCTTTTGTCGATCGAGGAGGAGCAAAAGGGATGTGTGCTCCCGATCCCGATCTGAGGGGTTCTCTGCGCATTCGTAACGGGCCCCGGAAAGAACTTATTCCAGGTCGAGTTAATATAATATTAGTTTGGACTGCATTTATTTATTGGTTGAACTTTTATCTCTGCTTGGAAAATTTCATGTGGTTTACCATCTTTGATTTTTTGTTATAACTGTATGGCAATTGAAAATGTAGCAGTTCTATATTTGCGAAAATTACCTTGCCGATGTTTTTTTTTTGTTTTTTTTTTTTATTTATTGTTTACGGTTTCGCTTCATGGACGGTCGCAGAAGGCCATGAGGACGATATTAGAAAATTCGAGTTTGAAGATCTGTCAATTTATGATCACATTTGAACTTCGTAAATATATTTAAGATAAGAAAAGTTCTGTAGCTTAGTTGCAAATACTGGCAATTGAAGAAACGCTGTTGCTTCTTGCTGTACTTAAAGATAATATGTAATTTTGAAAGAATTGGATATATACGTAAACGCTGTAATTCTTGAATATAATTTATTGTTAATGCAATGTTCAGAAAGTTATGCATAACATCTTCGTTATTTTAAAAGGTTGTGCAGAGAATAAAGTGTCAAGTTTGTCATCTGCTGGCTACTTGCAATGTCTATAGAACTTTAATTTAAAATATGTATGCATACCTATTAGTTCTAGTGAAACTAAATGTCATAGTCATTGTGTTAATTAATATTATGTGAAAATATTGCTAGTAAAGATAACTATTGAAATTCATATTGGTTTTAAATTGTTTTATTTGTAATATATAATTGACCAGTTAAGGAAAATTTGAAATAATTTTTGACGTTAATATTATTTCTTCCTTTTTAGAAATTGAAACAACATTTATTTATTGATTCTAATAAGGTTTTTTTGGTTATGTACCCAATAGATTTGGGTACGAATGACTTGGATATGCCATTTTGTTTCAAACACTGAATGTTTTCACATTAAACAGTTTTATAATTGAAAAGTTTTATTTTGAACAAGCATTGTAATGGTACTTAACAATTATCTGAAGGAAAATAATCTGCCATAGCAATAACTTCGGTATTTACTTGAATGAAGTTGTTGAATGGGCTAGAAAGAAATTTTTATTGAACAAAATACGCAAAGTTCCTCTCTCTATACTGTCGGTTCTAATCTACCTTTACTGATTGCGTATTGTCCACACTAACTGTCTCTTATTTAAAATTGAAAAGCGAGAGTGACCGTTTGTTTTTTATTTACAGATAAAATATTAATGCAGAAATTTTCTTGCATCAGAAAATTACCTTAATGCTTGTGCAGTTTTCGAAACACAATTTTCGTGCTTTATACTGATAAACTTTGTGTGATATATCCAAATTTGAAGTGCATTTCGAGTGTTTGCTTTAGGGATGTCATCAGTGTCGGCCTTGTCGCTTCTATTTTATACAATGGAAGATATGGAGAAAAATACAACCGCCAATCCTAAGAAGCTTAAGCAAAGCAAGTGTTGATATGTTTCACAACTTCTATAATTAACAAAAAAGACTTTACTTATTAACAATTTATTTTAATGAAATAAATCAGATTATAACAATGTTATGAAGCTCCAAGTATATACCATATAGCAAAAAGGCCAAAAAAAAGTATATACTGTGCTTCTAGAAATAAGATAAGAGAACTAGAACTTTCAAAGCTTAAGAAGTCAGAGAGATATTTATCTTGTTACAACAAATCGAATTAAAGTTTATTCTCCCTACAAGTCTTTTCTTTAATTGAGTGATATTAAGCCTACTCTACAGAAATAGCCGTTTAGAGCTCGTGATATTTTATCGCTACTTTAATTATTATTTATGTTCTGTCGAATTATTATAAGAATCCATTCATTATTTGACAGTAGATGTGGAGGACAACATATCACTTCTGCCTTTATAAGCTGGAGTGAAATTCTTGTTACAGGAATTAATATTTCAACATTGGCAATATGCTGATTAATCACTTAAAATGTAACTGATTGATTTTCCTGCTGCAGTAGGTGAAAGTGGGTCTTTAATTGAAGGCGAATCACTCATCCCTATGGCTTCATATATATATAATTAAAAGTAGTTTATATTTTTGAAGGAAAAATAGTCTACAGGATATTATTGATAGGAAATATCTTTAGACATTAAGAAAAAGTAGCCATTTTTCTAAGTGCCAATTTCTATTAATGGTTAATTTTTAAATAGTTTGCTACATGATATTATTGATAGGAAATATCTTTAGACCATTATAATTTTTACTAATACGTTAGTACGACTGTGCTAATTAATACTCCTATTACTTATCTGATAAAACCCTATACTGTCATTGATAGGAAATATCTTTAGACCATTATGAAAAAGTAGCCATTTTATACGGTTGAGCCATGAAACTATCCTCTCTGATCCATATGAATATTCCTCTGTTTGTATGTAGTAGATGGATAGTTCCATATAGATATAAATCAATTTGATAGGTCACGTTAAGTTGTAATCTATTATTTCTACGTTACGTAAGTTCTACAATACTAACTATGTGACGCCTCGGAGTAAGTATCCCTGAGACCATAGTGACTAATAAGTAATATATAAGTATTAACAAATAGTATTAAATTAATAATAAATTAATCTACTATAATTTAAACTATTATAACTGTAACCAAACATCGAAATTTGAACATTGAAGAAAGAATCAACAGACCAACAGTATACCATGAATTCAAATTCATTGTAGCCTTGTAGGGATGACGAAAAGTATCGATATAAATATTTTTTCGATGATATTTTTCCGCTGATATCTCAATATTTTCCTTCAATATGATATTTCTTTATTTAAATAAATTTTAAATAAATAAATAAATAAATAAATAAATAAATAAATTATAAAAAAAAAAAATTTGAATTTTTTATTTGTTGAGTGTAATAATAAATAATATTCTATTATATGAAACTATTCACAAAATATTCTGAATATTTCACTTTAGACAAATGCAAAAATATTATGAACCTACATCAAAGAAAATACTAATATCAAAATAAAGTTTTGTATAAATGCTACAATGTAAAGAGAAAACATATGTAAACACTGCTTTAGAATTTTTATACTGAATATATTATATCTACACCAACTTCATGTACTAAGAAATATAATAATAATCACGTCAAATTGGAATAAAAAAAATATTGTGATTAATATTACTTCCGATCCACTAGTACTCAAAACGAATTTTATCTCACTCATATACTTGACAGGTTTGGATCACTCACTCTCTAAGTGGCCATCTATATTTTCTTCAATCAGAGATATATCGGGTGAGTTTGGTAATATAATAATCTACATACTGCACTAACAATCTATTACAGCCAAATAAGATAATAGTATCGAGGCGGATACCTAGCCATCGTGCTCATCGTGCGTATACCGTAGGCACGAGTTACTATACTTTATGTACAAACGACACAATTTTATATCATGTCAAATTTTTGAGCGATGTTTCTTGATTAAAATTACTTTATTCTCTTAAGTAACAAAGTTATAGTTCTCAACTCCCTGAAAGAATATCCATTGATCCATACATTATAAAGTGTGAAGGTTTATATAGTAAAATTTGAAGATCAAGTGATAGTGAAGCATATCGAATATGTGACACCAACTAACAATTTACCAATATTTTATAAATTACTCGCATATATATAAGTGGTAGATACAACTGCTCGTGACGCTACTGCTCAGATAATATGCGTGGTAGATGAAATTTCACAGACCCGCAGATACTACTCTCATATACCTCATACATTCGTGTTGGTCTCCAAAATCTAAATTCCACTCAAATAACGCTTTGTATGATTTTTTGCTTTTTCAAGTATAATATTATTCTCTCTCTCTCTGCATGAAGTTTATCTAATAACACTGCTTCTCTCATTCTGAGATTAAAAGATATTTATTAAGCAAATTACTATGTATCGTTATGTCCAACATTTATCGGATAAACTCAATATATGTATATTAGAATTACCTCATAATCGCATTTGATGAAGAAAATTGAACTACAAGGGAATTTAATCCTCTCAAACTCCAGATGAAGGGATTATTCCTAAAGAACTGTTAAGAAATGGAAGTCTAGTCTCTGTGTTAATACATATGTTTATAGGTTTATCTCTTAAATAAATAAATATATATAATAATAAATAAAAAATTAAATAAATAAAATAAATGGAACAAATATAAATAATATGCCCATTAGGACTTAATGTTATTATTAATACTATAATATGCTATATTACCTAAACATTTTTAAAAAGAAAGTCTAAGTTTTATTTTTCTAGCTTGAGGTATAGTACTGAGATAATATAATGATATTATACTGTACACAGAAAACAAAGGTGAAACCATCTAATCTAACTGGCCGTTTCTTAAAAAGGTATAAAGGAAAAATATTACTTTTCAAAAATAATTATTTTTTACTATGTGAGTTTATGTAAAACTCTTGATACGGTAAACAATGAACAGACGATAGAGGAATACATAGACTACGTACCTACCCACCGTGAATAATATAACTAGCTGCGTACCGATCAAGAGGCGCAATAATAATGACTAGCTGGTGCACTCATAGCAGGTGAAAGCCATAAGCATTCACGCAGATGCGACCTCTACTCGAAGACAAGTGATATACGATATATGAATGCTATGCTCACTATTCAGCTTAGTTATTCATATTCTCTGCATAGATAGAAGACGCGGAGACAGAAGAGAGGGAGAGGAGCACGCAGTAGTAAAAAGTTTGCTAGAGCGCCGCTGATTATAATATATTGATAGTAGGGCATAATAGTATACTATATATATATGCCGATATATAATAATATATATATATATTATATAATTATTATATAGTATATATATATTTTATTAATATAGTTATCTACTATATATAGTCTAGTATACTAACCTGATTAGAATATATATAGATTTATATTATTATATATAATAGTAATGAAGGTATATATATATTTAAGTATAAGCATACCTGATTATGTCCATAAAAGTAAGAGTAGGTAATATAGATGTATATATTAATATATTTTATATATTATATATATATATTATAGTAATATATAATATATGTATTATATAGATATATAGATTCTCTTTCGTAAAAATCGTAAGTTAGGTCAGATAGTGCTATATAAATATATATAACTAATATATCTTATATATATATATATATATCTTATAATATTATTATATATAGTATATAATAGTTAATATTTTATAATATATGTTAATATAAATTATATATATATTATATATTATACATTGTTTCGAATATATATATAAGAAGAATATATAAAAGTACGGTCACGTTTAGAATATATTAAGAAAAGTATCTTCGTTACTAATGAGTAGAACGAAGTAACGATATGGTTTCTCGGAACACTAGAATATTGAATAATATTTGATTATTTATCTATGATTATCTTTCGGTATTCTCACTTACAATAGTATTACATACTATTTTGTACAGTGATCTAATATTATAAATATATAATATATATATATTAATATTTATATATATATTCATTCATGATATAATATATATATATATTAATATATATACAGAGATATATATCTTTTTCTTACGTTCTATGGAGAAGTTTTAGTAAAAAATGAAAACTAAAAATTTACATTGAAAGAGAAAATCCTTATTCAATATTTATTTGGGTTGAAGCTCAATAAATTTTTAGTTTTAGGGTGAAGAGAGGAATATTTTTTTTTATATTATTTGTTAAACAAATGTTTGTAGCAATTAAGATTTATAACGATAAAATTTCTCTCTCTCGATTCTTCTTCTTCTTCTATGTTCTTCTTTCTGTCTTCTTTCTTCTTTTTTCTCTTCTTCTTTTCTTCTTTTCTTCTTTTTCTTACTGTATCTAAGGGTATCCAATTAACTGGAACAAACTTTAGCCAAAATAAATCCTCATAATAATAATATTACAAGTCGTCTATTAGCTGTCGAGCATATAGTCCTCACATCGTGACTACTTACACACACAAAAATAGCTAACATTATATATACAGTATATAGCTATATATTTATATGTCTAATCTAATCGTCGGTATAGTAAATCAGTGTATATTATATTTTAAATTGGCGACTAGGGTATATAAAGTAATAATAGGTAATATCTTCATAAACTTATATATATATATATTATATAAGGCAGCCTAATTATGTAATCAAGCATACATCAAATATATTTATAACAGAAATAGTTATATATTTATATGAATTATTAGATTTAAATATATATATATAATAATATATTTATCGCATCAGTATATTTAAAGATATATATATTATATATATAATATAGGATATGTAATCAATTCACGATACGTAATACTATATGTGGTAATCAGGGTTTGTTATTATTAATAGGATAAAATACAATACTTAGGGATATATCCATATATATATATATTATATAATATATATATATATAATATATAGTATAATTATATATATATATATATATTATTATATATATATATATAATTATTATATATATTATATTAATATATAATATATATAAATATAATATATATATATTATATATATATTTATTATATAATTAATATATAGATTATATTAATATATATTATATATATATATTTATAATATATATATAATATATATTAAATAGTATATATATATATATAATAATATTATAATATATATATAGTATTAATATATATATATTTTATATTAGTATAGTGTATATATATAATATGTTTGATATTATTTTATTTTGATCCTCAGTTCAAGATACTACTCGGTGGAATCATTTCTTATCTAATACTAATATATGGATATCTTACTGGTAGATATTGATCATTACATAACCCTCTTTACCATATCAATACGGCGAGGAGTCAAGTTGCAGTTATCAAACTGTTTCAGTTAGACTTTAAATTATAAATAAAATAATAACTATTGTACCTATAATTTTATATATAGTACTTTTATGACTCGATTAAAAAGTTTTCGAGGTATAGTATATTTAATTTATATTTAACTAAATATATTAAAAAAAGTCTATTTATAATCGATATTGACTAATATAATCTATATAGGTATAATATAATCTATACTAAAGAAATCAAAGATTCCGAGGTTTAGGGAACATTGAATGAGATGCATATCTGTTATCACTGTGAAATAATACAAATTTCAAAGTTTTGTTTGAGCTGTTTATAGAAAGAACACAATCTTCTGGTCAATATGCTGTCAAATTTGGATAAGTTCATGGATGCGATTGCAGTAGGCAAGCTCTTATATTGACAGAAATATGAAAGAAGTACCTTCTCTTGTCCGATAATTATAATCTGCTATTTTAGCTGACAGCTGTACACAGCTTTTTCCTTTTAGCATGGATGCTTAAACTTCAGATGCTTTCTTTCACAGATTGTGATCTCATGTCAGATCATTGGGTTATTTTTAGGATAAGTGATAAGAAGTTGAAAGCATCTTTCAAAAATCACTTACGCTACCTATGCAACAATCCACGTCCTGCATTTCTCAACATCTGACAATGAAAGATCAGAGAGTGTAATAAATACAGGCAAGGAAACAATTTCTCTCTACGAAACAGGTCGCAGGAGATTCCAAATCGATACTATAACATATATTTCTCTTTGCTGTTGATACCTTCAACACTTACAACACAAAAATACATCTCAATTATATATTAGCGTATAAAGAGAGAGAGCGAGAGAGATGAAATAACTAAAATACATAAAAAAAATCGCAAAAACTCTAATCGAATGGGCGAGTATGAACTAATGAGAGTTGATGCACTTTAGACTTATATTATAGAGATGCGTGTTGAGAGCGCACTCCGTCACTTGCGTCAAAACCACCACAATGAGGTACATTATAGAGGGTGGTTCAAGCTCATAGAAAGTAGCATTCTTCCATCTAGACATATATGTAATCTGCTTTTAGAGTATTAGTTACGTGTAACTATAAATGACACAGAGGTAGATGTATATATAATTTTTACTATCTATATTAGTGCACTTCATAATCTAATATTAAGGAGATAATTTAAAATGCAGTGGTCTATCTTATTGCTGGTATAGTTGTGAAAGTTTACAAACACTCTGATCAAGACATATACATAACTTCACACTCACTTCTGGAGTGAATTATTAAAAGTCTAGTCAATTATGGAGTATGTCTCGAGCAGAGTAATTAACATATCTCTTATAAACAAATGAAATTCTCATCGAAACGTTAGAGATAAAATTAGCATTCAATACTTTAATCTACTTTCAGTAATAATTTGACCTCCTAGCTGAACTTATAAGTTCTATGTGTTTGAGGTGGTCTTCTTTGAAAGAACGCTATAAAATCTTACATTTCACTGCATGCATGCATATTAATGCGTATTCCGATCTTAGGTGATATCTAAGCGTGTGAATGAATTTATAAAATCAGAGTGATGAAATTCTAGAAGTTGAATAAAAGTTACGAATTCATAACTATATATTCACTTATACAATGAGTATATATATAAGTGAGCATGCGCCTAGGTAGAGAGTAGGGCACAGGAGAGTCTTGAGGTATTATCTTCGTGCTTATTATAGACACTCATTCTTAATATGAGATATTAAGTTAAAGAATTCACACACACTCCTTATATATTAATATATCTCTCAATGCAAAAACAACTAACACTAAGATGATAATATAAAAAAAAATATATGTAATTAAAAAGAAAATCCTATAAGTATGAAAAATTAGCAATCTCACGAGTGCATAACTTATAATCACACTTACTACACACTATCACTATAAAAAATTTTGGATCTCCACTAGGTAACCACTAACACTCGTTTGAGGTTTGATCTCGTCTCTATGAAGAACATTCTAACAAATACTTTATCTGATTCTGGAGAAGTTAAGAATATAAGCCAAAGCTCATCTAGTGTATCAATCAAGTCAGTTTTAGGAGTGTTCATAAACAAGAAATCTAAAGTTAAAAAAAAAAAGCATTCATACTAAAATCACTTTCATGTATAATTTGGGCTCCGAGGTAATTAAATTAGGCAGGTGTTTGAGGGTATCTTTCTTTAAGAAGACTCTATAGAATACTTACACATTTGTGTAGCCATTAAGCGTAGTACGAAACTTACGTATAATAGTTATTAAGTGTTATAAACAAAGAAATCTAAAGTTAGAAAAATTAGCATTCATATGAGATCAGTTTCATTTAATATTTGGACTCCTAGGTAATTCAGGCCGGTGTTTGAGGTAACTTCTTTGAAGAACACCTCCTAAAATACTTAACCACTCTTGGTGCAGCAATAAAGCGTAGTCGAGCTTCAGATATATCGTTTTAAAATTGTTATATACATAAGTGAAATCTATAATGTTGAAAAATAACATTCATACTAGAATACTTATACCATGTAATAATTTGGAACTACCTAATGTAACTTGAGGTGCAGGTGTTTGAGAGGTATCTCAATATCTATGAAATCTTTTAAAATACTCACCATCTCTGAGCAAAGAGACAGAGTTATAAAAGCAGTAATATCTAACGATATCGAGATAGAGTGAGATATATATCATATGAGAATATATCAGAGAGATATATGTAAGTATGTGGTTAAATATTTGAGCATTCAAACTTAACTTAAATCACTTTTATAGATATATTTAGGATCTAATGTATATTTGTAGCAGAGTGTTGAGATCTATTCTCTCTGAGTCACAAAAAACACTATAAAAACTTTTACATTCTGGTGTAGCAATATAATGAGTATCTATGTCTTATGGTATATTCGTTTTTAAGTTTTATTACTATATGAAAATCGTAAAGGAGTCATGGAAAAAATTAGCATTCATACTAAATCACTTTCATGTAATAATTTGGGAACTCCTAGCGAGTATTTAGGCAGTCGATACTCTAGACGAAGTATACTTTCTATTGAGAACATCTTAAAATTACTTACAATTTTTTTGTAGCAATATAACGACTGAGAGTACACGAGTGTTATGAGTATACACTATCGTTTAAATCACAGCAACAATAATATAAATTACATAAAGAGTTGAAAATAATTAGCATTATTACAAAATCACTTTTCATGTAATAATTTGGACTCTAGTACTAGATGTCCAGAGCACGGTGTATGAGATGTATGCGAACTACTGGGTCGGTGAGAGATATCTCTAATCCATTATACACGTTAGTGGATGAGCGGAATATGAAACGGATTCCAAGCTTCTACGGTGATCAGACAGCTATTAAGTTAGTTTATAATACATATACCAAGTACAGAGAAGGGGTTTAATCACGGTAGAACATCACAAATTACGTCCATCTGAGTACAGTGAGAGAAGAGTGAGCGACATATTTAGCATTCGCGTATAACCCCGTATTGTTCGCGGACTGCGCATGCGGAAGGTCCTATTAGAGGCATCTCTTGACACGTGATCTTTTGAAGAACTGCAAATACTCTCCATTCTGGATCGAGTATGCGCATATACATGCGTAGATATGCGACGTAACTATCCAGGTATCTATGGGAGTATTCACTTCTAGTAGTTATATATAAATAGAGCAAGACACAAATATGGTACGTAAATATATCAGCAACAGAGAATCACTACTACTAGCCTCTACTGACTACGAGTATATCCACTAATTACACGCGCAGAGAGGAGTAATTCTACTAATCACAAGCGCGTGTGAATGAGGAGTGAGAGATTAATAGATATTTGATTTGAAGACTATATGAAAGGTTAATTTTTTATTTTTAACATTTCTAAAAAACATTAAAAGAATTATCTTAGTTGTATTATATTATGAGTTAGTCAGCTAGTGGTATAATCATATATATTTTAAGTGACAAGAGATAAAGACATACTAGTAGTTTAAAAAGATTTACTTATATATAATAGTAGAGAGTACATCAATTATAAGATTTGGACTACTAGGTTAATTCAAAGTGCAAAAATGTTTTTGAAGTGTATTTCTTCTGCTGTGTATATATATCTACTAAAAATGAGAGTTTTAAATTCTGGTAGTAGCACATATAAATTATAGAGTCGAGCTTAGTTATATTCGTTTTTAAAGTGAGAGAGAGAGAGAGAGAGAGTCTTAGCTTTGAACAAAAATAGTTCATTCCACTTGATACTAATTGTGAGCTTTCAGAGAGAGGTGTTTTTGACTTTAAGATGTGAGAGTGTTCAGTGCAGGTGTATGTTCTTTCTTGTGAAGATACTTTTTAATATATCTTACTATTGTGTATGCCTCTTATTATATGCGTGTAGTCGATGCTTAACGTATATCGTTTTATTTGTATTATAAACAATATGAATAATCTAAAAGTTGAGAGAACATAATTAATTGAGCACACACATAGTTACTAATAATCACTTTACATGTTATCATCCATTGTTCGCACTGCGCTAAGTTAATTAAGGCACGTGCGTGCTTGGAAGGCAATGCGTCATGTACCATATGAGGAATGACCACCTTAATTAGAGATACATCACCTAGTCTGGTGTAGCAATTAAAAGCGTAGTTCGAGCTTTACGTATATCTATTCGAATCTAATTATATGAGCTATGTGAGTAGCGAAAAATATGAGTGTCAAAATTGAAGATTACAGTAAGTTGCATTATACATACCAATTACACATCATTTAACATACTATATAATTATCAATAATAAATTAAATATAATACTGTGTACTTCCTGAAGATCTGATGAACATGTATGGCAGGTAGTTAAAAGGAGAACATCTTACTTGAGATAGGAGAGTGGCCACTTAAAACTAACATATATTATCTGAGCTTATTACATATCATGAGTGTGAATTTATTCAAATATATAATCGTAATTCTATATTTCTAGTAAATCGAGATATCCAATGTTTGTCGTCGTGTATATTAATGTATATTATGAATCAAAGAGAATTTCAGTCTGTAACATATTATGCGAGTCACAGATTACAAATATAAGCTTTGACCATAATCTGAGATAAATTGTATTACACTCACTGGTATATATATCTATAGGCTATGGTGATCTTGAGGTCATCTTTTATGAAGAAACTCTAGATAACATATAACAATTGTCTGAGGTGTTATGAGCATATAAAATCGCGTATTGACTCTATGACGTAGTTCATTATTGGTGAGAGATATAAATGTGTTGCTCATATTTTTATATCTATAGATTCTATAAGATTGTAAAAAACTAAGCAATTTACATTAGCTGTATAACGTACACTTCAAGGAGTAATAAAAGTATTGAGACTCCACTATCGTATTCGTTATTCAATCTTGAGTGACGTGCGTGGAGAGAGATGGAGCGCCAGATAGTTAACTGGCAGTTGTTTGAGGTATCTTCTTTAGAAGAAATCTAATACGAACATCTTCTGTAGAATAAAAGCGTAGTCTGAGCTTATGGTATAACTGTTGTTATTGTGCTGAGTAGGAGACAAGAGAGAGAAATATATCAGAGTTGCAAAAAATTTAGCCATCACACATATATATTCGACTCACTTGACACATTTTAATAATTTTCTTGGACTCCTAAGTTAACTTAGGCAGTGTCTGAGGTATCTTCTTCTGAAGAACTCTACACAGTAACTTTCATATGTCCTAGGTTGGACGTGTAAATAGTGAAAGCGTATCTAGTAACTTGAGATTATATTTCGTTTTTTAGGGTGTCTTGCATAGATCAGAAGAAATCGTACACTAATGTTGAAAAAAAGAGGCATTGAGCGAACTAAATCACTTTCATGTAAAGATTTGGATTCGTAGGTAATTTAGGCAGGTGTTTGAGGTATCTCTTTGAAAAATCAAATACTTACATTCTGTTTGAGCAATAGAAGCGTAGTCGCACTTAGGTAAGATATCGTTTTAAGTGTTATAGAAAAAGAACAATCTAAAGTTGAAAAAAATTAGCCATTCATACTAATTCACCTTTCATGTATAATTGTGGACTCTAGGTATTTAAGACAGGTGTTTGAGGTTCCTCTTTGAAAAACTCTAAAATACTGACATTCTGTGTAGCAATAAAGCGTAGTCGAGCTAGGTATATATATCGTTTTAAGTGCTATAACAAAAGAAATCTAAAAGTTGAAAAAATTAGCATTCATACCAAATCACTTCATGTAATTAATGGACACCTAGAATAATTAGGCAGGTGTTGTGATGGATAATTTACTTTGAAAACTCTAAATACTTCCATTCTGGTGCATTAGCATATCATCCACACGTATCTGTATCGATAATGCTTTAGTTGTTCGTATCACACTAATTCCTACCTTTACGAAGGCGGATCACATCTCGTATATCATTCACTTACAGGCACTAATTACCGTATGTTTAGTAAAGTGATTAATTTATAACAATATATGTTAAACTATTATAAAAGATGACAGAGTGGGTCTAATTACATTTTATTCCATATTTGCATTAATATAACATATTTCAAGCACTAGAATTATGCGTGGATACTACAATCATATGAGGTATAATCCTCTTTAAGTGCCAGAGTTGTTCGGAGATGGATGAATAATTATTCATATTGATACAGATAGATAAAAATACTTATTATCCACATACACACTCTGCGATGCGAGTCGAATGACGAGATTAAAGAGACTGATAAGTGGTATGTGCTCGAGTGTTACGAGTATTAATGAGTTGTTAATATCAGAGTAAGCTGAGCGTATAAGTGAATATATATTAGCAATCAGAGGAAATCATTAAAGCGATTGATAAGAGCTGTAAGGTCGATTATCTACACTAAGAAACACTATTTACACTGTATTGTATAGATAGACATTTAGCTGACCCCGTCCGTATGTATAGAATACAATATTAAAACCTTACGAGCTAAGTGTTTTGAGAGGTATTGTTCTTTGTGAAAACACACCATTAACACATAACTAACTATTTGGACGATGTAGTTCGACATAATTCAGATAGGAGACGACACGCACTCTTCACAAGAGGGAATCATAGTTTACATAAAGTTATAGATTATAGAAGATAAGAATATCTTATACAAATTGATTTCGACATATCAAATGTTAAGACTATATCATACTAAATATCCAACTATTTATCACATGGAGATCATATATTGGGACTTTTACATATAGTAATAAACGAATTATATAGTGCATCAGGTTTAGTTCGAGTGTAACTAACTGCGTTAATATGAAAGATCAAAATACTCTTTGAGCACATGTCATGCTATGAAAGATATATCTCCTAAATGTCACGTAGTTTCGAGTCACTTGAAGGTATATTTATACACTGAAACATGTGGTTTCGTAATCTACAGTATTAAAGGAGGCTACATACGACTCACTTCTAAGGAGTGTCTGTCTAGAAAACTATATAAGCTTATCGAATATACTAGAAAAAGTATACATACTATTGCATATCTCATTGAATGTGAGCTATACTCATCTAGTCATAGAGTGAATATGGACCCAAGTATGTTTAGAGAGGTGGAATCTGAGATACATATATAGATAGCTGCGCAACATAATAAGAGATACAATTTCTGGTGCAGACAATAGATAGAGTGTCATTAACACGTAGCTGAGACATCCATATTATCAAAGGGAGAATCATGAGAGTGTTATCAAGCCCTATTAATATGAGATTATTATAATAAGATAAAAATTATATTAAGAGGTTATGACACAAAAATAAATATGCTATCCCATTGATAACTATCACATTATATACACATTCACTTATCATGAGAGAGTATATATAATGCTGGAAATCTGCTATTATTAACTTATAGTATTATTCAGATGAGTATAGTCGTAGTATATATTTCTTGTGATCTGAGCGTGTATATATTATCTATTTTCATTGATTATGGTCACAGATATATAGAGTAAATATCAAAAGCGAGCGGAGCACGTCTATGCCATAATGAAAAAATTGTTTATCCAAGTTTTATTGAGTGTTATCACCTATAAAACACTAATGAGAGAGTCTAAAAGATGACTATAGAATATATGTATGCACGCTCTCATCTCATCTTACACTATGCATCATCTTCTACTCTATATGTAGAGAGAGGAGTGTATCTGAGCTCTAAGGTATATGATTATGAGCTGTTGCATAATATACTCGTGCATTAGAAAGAAAATCTATAAAATACTTTACACTTCGGTGTAGGCAGAGAACTAGTAGTGAGTGGAGCGTGCTATGCATACATTCGTAAATAAAATGTACACTTAAAATTAATAAAAAAGAAATCTAACAAGTCTGACACTAGAGATATTTTATATAAGAACACATTACTATAACGTGTAAGAAATGAATTCATTATATTTCATGTTAATACATAAATATCTCCTAGTAATTTAGGGCAGGTGTTTGAGGTATCTTCTTTGAAGAACTTCTAAAATACTTACATTCTGGTGGTAGCAATAAAGCGCTAGTCCGACGCTTTAGGTAATTATCGTCTCTCAAGTATCAACAAATGAAATCTAAAAGTTGAAAAAAAGGAGCATTCGCACAAAATCACTTTAATGTAAATAACAATTTGGACACTCCAGGTAAATCAACTTAGGCAGGTAGGTTGGAAGTGAGATCGTGTCTATTAAGAACTCCTAAAAAAATACTTACATCTGTTGATAGCAAATGAGAGAACGTGAGATCGGAGCTTAGGAGTATACCCAATTATATAGTCTGTGTATGTACAAAGTTTAAAAATACTAGAGAATGCTGAAAAAATTAGTCTCAATTTTAATTACCACACTTATATAATACATTTCATGTAGATATGAAATAATTTTTTTGGAGAACCAGACTGAGTACAATAAGTGGCTAGGTGATTTGAGTAATCGTCTTCGAGAGACACTCAAATAAATCCCATTACATTTTCGGTAGAGAGAGCAATAAAGCAGTCATTCAAGTGCTAGGTATATACGTGTATAAGTGTTGTAAACAATAAAAATCTAAAGTTGAAAAAATTAGCATTCATACTAAATCACTTTCATGTATAATTTGGGACTCCTAGTAATTAGGCACAGGTGTTTGAGTATAGGCTCTTTGAAGAACTTAAAAATACTTACATTCTGTTGTAGCCATAAAGCGTATCGAGCTAGGTTATGTTCGTTTTAAGTGTTATTATTTTACAAAGAGAATCCAATAGTTGGAGAAATAGAATTAGCAGATTCAGTCTAACACTTCACTTCCAGTAATAATTTGGACTCCTAACTTTTAAAATTAATACCTCTTTAGAGAGTGTCCTTCTTTGAAGAACTCCTAAAAAATTCTTATCACATCGCTGTAGCATGAAATGCGTAGCTCGCACGAGACTTATATATAAAATTATACGAACAGAAACCATGCTCGTAGTAGAGCACAATCGAAATCTAAAAGTTGGTAAAAAAAATTAGCATTACATTACTAAATGAGAGATTACATTATATAAAAATGTTATATACTCCCTAGGTAATTTAGGCAGGTGTTTGAGGTATCTTTCTTTAAGACTCTAAAAGTAATATATCTGTTGTAGCTTAAAAACGCGTAGTCTGAGATTACGTATAATTCAATTTTATATGTGTTATTTATTTATAAAATGACTTAAAAAGACTAATGAAAAAGTTGAGAGAAAATTAGCATTCGAGTTACTAATATACTACAACTTCATGTAAATAATTTGAGCGCACTAGGTAATTATAGGAGCGACGGTTTGAGGTTATATTCTTTGAAAGAACTCTAAATATCTATTAACATATACTGGTATAGCAATAAAGTATAATCAGAGAGCTTAGTATACATCGTTTAAGTGTATAACAAGAAATCTAGAAAGTTAAATAAAAAAGCACACAATACTTAAAAATAATATTATGTAATAAATTTAGAAATCACCCTAGGTAATTAAAGGCAGGTGTTTGAGGTATCTTCTTTAAAGAACTCAAAAATACTTACATTTCTGGTGTAGCCATATCGTAAGTCGAGCTTACGTATTATCGTATTTTAAGTGTTAAAACAAAGAAAAAAATAAATGTTAGAAAAATAAATTTGCATCATAACTAAATCACTTTTACATGTAAATAATTCGGACCTCCTAGTATATTTAGGCGGTGATTTTTTGGTTATATCTTCTGAGACTCAAAATTCATTACATTCTGGTGTAGAGCAATAAAAGCGATAGTTCGAGTCTAAGTATATGTTATAAATAATGGTTAATATGTACAAAGAAATCTCAAGTTGAAAAAAATTAGCTATTCACATACTAAATTTCAATCTTTCCTAATTTAATTAAAATTTAAGAGCTCACCTAAAGAAAATTTATTAGGCCAGGAGTTGATTCTGTGAGAGGTATATTCTTTTTGAAGAACTCAAAATAATTACATTCTGGGTGTTAAGCAAATATAAATCGTTGCCAGATAGCTCTTGATAGAGGTAGTTAGAGTTTACATGATCTAAAGTGTTATACGGAACAAACAATCTAAAGTTGAAAAATATTAGCAGTTGAGAGTTGAGCGTGAATATACCTTATTCCAATGCTAAGAAATTTGCGACTCTTAGGTAGCTTAGGAGCCGAGCTCTAGGTAAAGTGAGTGATGGAGACGTGACAGAACACTACAAATACTTGCATTCGTTGTAGACCATAAAGCGTAGTCGAGCTTAAAGGTATATGTTTTAAGTGTTATAACAAAAAATCTATTAAGTTGAAAAAAATTAGCATTCATACTAAATCATTCATGTAAAATTTGGAACACCTAAATAATATTTAGGCAGGTTTGTAGCGTATCTTCTTTGAAGAACTCTAAAATACTTACATTCTGGTGTAAGCAATAAAGCGTACGAGCTTAGGTATATCGTTTTAATTGTTATAACAAAGAAATCTAAAGTTGAAAAAAATAAACATTCATACGAAAAATCACTTCTATAAGTAATAATTTGGACTCCTAAGTAATTAGGCAGGTGTTTGAGGTATCTTTTTGAAGAACTTTAAAATATCTTACATTCTGGTGTAAGCAGTAAAGCGTAGTCTAGCTTAGGTATATCGTTTTGTTTTATGTGTTATAACAAAGAGATCTAAAAGTTTATAAAAAATTAGCATTCATACTAAACACTTTCATGACTTTCATGTTTTAAATTTGGACTCCTAGGTAATTTTGGCGGTGTTGTGAGTGGATAGTACTTCGTTGATGAAGGAACTTGGCTAAAACTAACTTACATTCTGTGTAGCAATAAAGAGTAGTCCGAGCTTAGGTATACGTTTTAAGTGTTATACAAAAGAAATCTAGTTGAAAAAATTAAGCATTCATACTAAATCAATTCATGTAATAATTGGGACTTCTAGGTAATTTAGGCAGGTGTTTGAAGGTATCTCCTTTGCACACCTCTTAGAAATACTTACATTCTGTGTAGCAATAAAGCGTAGTCGACTTAGGTAATATCGTTTTAAGTATAACAAAGAAAATCTAAAGTTTGAAAAAATTAGCATTCATACAAAATCACTTCATGTAATAATGGACTCCTAGGTATTTAGGCAGGTGTTTGAGGTAATCTGTTCTTTAAAGAACTCTAAAATACTTAAATTCTGTTGTATGCAATAAGCGTAGTCGAGTTAGGTAATATCAATTTAAGTGTCTATAACATTGAAATCTAAAGTTGAATAAAATTAGCCATTCATACTAAATCACTTTCAATGTAATAATTTGACTCCTAGTAATTTAGCAGGTGTCGTATGGCTGTCTAGAAGAATTGGCTGCATAGGATTAGGGTGTAAGATAAAGCCATTCAGCTTTAGTAAATATCCGTTTTAAAGTGTTATACAAAGAATCTAAAGTTGAAAAAATAGTACGCATTCATACTAAATAACTTTCATGTAATAGTTTGGACTCCTAGGTAATTTAGGCAGGTGTTTGAGGTATCTTCTTTGAAGAACTCTAAAATACTTACATTCTGTTGTAGCCATAAAGCGTAGTCGAGCTTAGTTATATCGTTTTAGGTGTTATAACAAAGAAATCTAAAGTTGAAAAAATTAGCATTCATACTAAATCACTTTCATGTAATAATTTGGACTCCTAGGTAATTTAGGCAGGTGTTTGAGGTATTTCTTTGAAATGTTAAATACTTACATCTGGTGTAGCAATATATAGGCGTAGTCGAGCTTTAAGTGTTATATCAAGAAATCTAAAGTTGAAAAAATTAGCATTCATACTAAATCACTTTCATGTAATAATTTATACTCCTAGGTATTTTAGGCAGGTGTTTGAGGTATCTTTCTTTAAGAACTCTAAAATACTTATATTCTGTTGTAGCAATAAAGCGTAGTCGAGCTTAGGTATATCGTTTTAAGTGTTATAACAAAGAAATCTAAAGTTGAAAAAATTAGCATTCATACTAAATCACTTTCATGTAATAATTTGGACTGCTAGGTAATTTAGGCAGGTGTTTGGAGGGAGCTCTTTGAAAAACTCTAAAATACTTACATCTGGAGTAGCAATAAAGCGTCAGTCGATGCTTAGTTATATCGTTTAAAACGTGTTATAAACAAAGAATCTCAAGTTGAAAAAAATTAAGCAATTTATACTAAAATCACTTTCACATGTAATAAGTTTAGACTCCTAGGAAATTTAGGCAGGTGTTTGAGGTATCTTCTTTGAAGAACTTTAAAATACTTACATTCTGGTGTAGCCATTAAGCGTAGTCGAGCTTAGGTATATCGTTTTAAGTGTTATAACAAAGAAATCTAAAGTTGAAAAAATTAGCATTCATACTAAATCACTTTCATGTATAAATTTGGACTCCTAGGTAATTTAGGCAGGTGTTTGAGGTATCTTCTTTGAAGAACTCTAAATTACTAACATTCTGGTGTAGCAATAAAGCGTAGTCGAGCTTAGGTATATCGTTTTAAGTGTTATAACAAAGAAATCTAAAGTTGAAAAAATTAGCATTCATACTAAATCACTTTCATGTAATAATTTAGACTCCCTAGGAAATTAAGGCAGGTGTTTGAGGTATCTTTTGAAGAACTCTAAATACTTACAAAATGATTTAGCTTTAAAAGCGTAATAAAATGCTTACATTATTGTTTTATTTCCGCAACCAACGATTGGAACAAGGTTTTGGAACATACATTCCTTTGTTAATTATTCTGTTCTTGACATTTGCAACCAATATTTTGTATGTATTATGAATGTAATTTTTTAAAAAATCAAAAATCCAATTAAAAGTTGTTTTGCCATTTCTCCCTATAAAAACAAGTTAAAAAAATCTAGCAATTTTATCCATTATTGGTGCTTAAGTTTCGAATAGCCGGAGAAAATAACTGAGGCAGATTTTGTGTTTCTTCTCTTTGAAGACTCTAAATACTTACATTCTGGTGTAGGAATAAAGCGTAGTCGCGATGGCCTTCAGGTATATCGTTCTTAGTGTTATTACAAAGAAAATCAAACTTGAAAAAATTCAGCATTCAATACTCAAATGACTTTCATGTAACAATTTGGAATCTCTAAGTAATTAGGCAGGTGTTTGAGGTATCTTCTTTGAAGAACTATAAAATACTTCACTTCTGTGTGTAAGCCAAAATAAGCGATTTGCCGACTTAGATATATCAGTGTTTAAACCCATTAACAGCCGCACTCACTTATAAATCTGCATGCTTTTTTTTTGTATTACGATATAGATGAATACGACACCCTGGTCGATCCTCACCTATCTATCACGCGCCTTAGAATCGAACTATGATGAGCTCGCGCGTTTAATATCATTAAAAAAGTCTATCCAGCGGCTTGCACCCTTCCAAAAGAGCGACGAGACGAGAGCAGTCTCATTTTTGCGGCGCGAGACACATTGGCCGGAGCATCGTAGGGTGCCACGAAGAAAATACTCAAATAAGTAACAGAATAACGTTCGCTATTTATCCGGTACACTGTTCACTTCTCCTCAAAGGGAGAAAGAATGAAAGAAAAATATAAGAATTCTTAATTTAACAAAACCTATATATCCAAGTTACTTACCTATTGACTACTAATATTATATATACTATATATATTACTATATATATATATATATATATATATCATATATAATATATATATATTATATATATATATGAATAAATATTGATATATATATATATATATATATATATATAATATATATATATAGATTATCTAATATTGTATGTGTGAGATTCCGTCTGAAAACATGAGCATTTGTGATATGATGGAACATTGCATACTAAAGCAAATTGGTTTCGATTTCTTCCATTAAGACTAATGCGCAGGTCGTCAGTTCGATCCTATTGATTGGCTTTTACCCCTAGACGATTTGTCTCTATGAGTCGGTCGTACCGGATTTCTTCACTTACTCCTCCTTTACAAAAATATGTGTCTGTGGAAGTGTTAGTGGTTTTAGCCTGCGTCGAGAGACACGTACATAGAATCGTCCGCCTGAGACGGTTGGTCTCATCTCTATCTCACGTACTGAAGACCAACATGTCACTCAGATGAAATATAGGTTTAAATCTCGGAGTCAGCTCTCAACGGAATATTTTGTAGGAACTGAGATTAACCGAGCCCCGTAGATAACTTCTCCAACACCCTAAGTACATTAAGAGAGAGAGTGTACCCAAAAGAGAGATCAAAACGAAAGCACTATCCGGTCAAAAAGCGGAAAAACGCATTTTTTCCACCTCGACCCGATAAAGCCGTCGTATATCATCAAAGCGACTGCATCCGCGCTTGGACTTGTAGACTTCTTAGACTCAGTTTTCGGCTTTAGGTCAGGGAAAGCCGCCCTGAAGCAGAGGCGATTCCCTTCGCTGAGCGAGCTAGCATTTCCGATGTTCTGCTATCGAAGTTCGTTAGTGTTCCTGTAGAGGGGAGATCAGTCAATGAGTATCCCCTTACGACAGCCCGAATGCCTGCGAAAAGAGCGGGCGAGGAAAAGATCAAACGTGTTGACGCCAGAGTCCCAATTCGCGTGAGCTGCAGCATGTAGCTAACGAACTTTTGCCTGAGAGAAGGCGATCCTCGACACGAGCCTAATATCAACGCAGAGAGTGTAAAGATATAGAGGACTTCCTATGCCCGTCACTAACCCCAAACGGTCTATGGGCATCTGGACATTACCTGAATAGACAGATAAACGCGTTGACACTTATGCGATAGGTTGCAGAGTCCCCACTTCGCCCTGATAGGCAGAGTGGAGGACACAGAACACAGCGGATATTACATACACATAACCTTACACTCCCTCACGCTCTGAGTCACACGGGCAGCAGCTGTCCGACAGCTACCTCGTACTGACCTGCCTAGGCGGATCAGTGTTGCTTGCCTTGCGTTTCCGAGAGGGTCATTGACCATCGTACCGCTGTGCGGACGGGTCTCTCTCTCCTGCCCAACAAAACTCTCACTAAATTTCAACCATTATTTCGTTATAACCACGGAACTAGCAACTTTTTAGGTAAATTGCTACTAGGAATCCTGGCTAGGGATCGAACCCGGGCCCTTTGCCATGCCACTCTGTTCACTCTACCGATTGAGCCAGGTATTATATATATAATATATATATATATATATATATACTTAATATATATAATATATATATATAATATGTATTATAATATGTTATATAATTAATTGATCTATATAGTATCACTAATTATAAGACGATAAATATATTATATATATATATATATATATATATATCATATACTAATATATGAATATATAATATAGTAATATATATACTGTATAATAATTAAATAATAATCTTATATGAATATATATATACTAATTTATATGATATAAATATTTTAAGCTATGCTTAAGTATTGTATAATATATTTAGTACTATGATAATATATATGAGTATAAATATATTAGTATATTAATATAACAGAAATATTCGGGAAATGCCAACTAATCAACAAACAAAAAAAGTAGATAGTAAAAATTCTTTCTCTCTCTATTCTCTCTCTCTCTCTCGTCTCCTTTTCTCTATAGTATATATATATATATATATATATATATATAATATATAATATATATATAAATATATATATATATATACTATTATATATATATATATACTAACTTGAGAGAGATATTATATATATCTATATATATATAATTATAATATACTATATATTATATTAAATCATATATATATAATATATATAGTAATATATATATAATATATTATATATATTATTATTTATATTATATCATAATATATTATATATTTATTTCTAAAAAGTAGTCCAATATTTAAACCAAATGAGATAATACTTTATCCCCTAAATATAATATACATAATTAATTAGATATTTATTAAGAGTTATATATATAATATATATTACACATATAATAAGATACATATATAATAATATATATATTATTATTTTAATTACTTATTATATATATATATATATAATAATTATAATTATATATATGAATATAATTATATTAATTATATAAATATATAATTATATAGAAGATAGGAATAGATCATATTGTATTTATCAAAATAGTCTGATTTGGATACTTTCATGAATATTGGCCAATGTCCCAAAAAAATTTAGATGTGTATACTAAAGTAGTTTATTAAAACAGATTACGTAGAAATTAATAACATTTTTTGGTCCTTTAAAGGAGATATACTTAATCGTGTTCACTTTGATGACTAAGTTAAATAAAGATAGAATAAACAGTAACCTAACACACTCTCGTCCACTGAGCTAAGCAGCCTACTTGGGAGCGTAACGTTACTGAATTGTGTTCTTAGTAACCGAAAATCTGTAGCAACTTTAGTGACCTATAAATTTATAAGATATTAAAAATCATATAAAAAATTGTCTAACCTGTCGAAATGGGTTATAGTCTTGCTTCTGAAGACAAAAAAGATATTTAAAATTTTTAGCTATTAATTAACATTTCAAAGCATGTATATAAGCTGCCGTCCAAAAATGGGACATGCCGTAATGGGTTAGTGCTATATAACAAAGAAAATCTAAAGTTTCGTATGCATCTCTAAGGAAAAAATTACCGCTGTCATACTTCTACGTCAGAAGAAAATGTAATAATTTTGGAACACCTAAATAATTTTAGGCAGTGATTTGAGTATCTTCTTGAAGAACTCAAAATTACACTTACATTCTGGTGTAGCAATAAGCGTAAGTCCGGCTAGTAATATCGTTTTAAATGTTATTACAAAGAAATCTAAGTTGAAAAATTAGCATTCATACTAAATCCACTTTCAGTAATTAAATTTAGGACTCCTGGTAATTTAAGCTAGGTGATTTGAGGTGTCTTTCTATCTAGAGAACTTCATTCCAATATCTTACATTCTGTGTAAATGCAAGAATAAGCGTATGTCGAGCTAGGTATAGTCGTTTATCTATGTATAACAAATGAAACTCCTAAAGTTGAAAAAATATTAGCATTCCACATACTAAAACTCGTATTTTACATGTGAAGAATAATACATCCTAGGTATTATTCACTCAAGATATCATCATTGAGTATCTTCTTAAGAACTCTAAAATACTTATATTAATGTGTACATAACAGCGTAGTCGACTTAGGTTATATCAATTTCAACAGCTCTATGCCTAATAGACTAATAGAAATCTCTCAAGTTGAAAAATTAGCAATTCATACCTAATCACTTCCCTGGTATATATTATATGGAGCTCACCTATGGTAACTATAATAGAACTCGTAAAATATCTTTTACATATTAGTGGAAGTGGCAATAATAGCAAAGTCGAGCCTTAGGATAATATGTTTAGTGTTATAACAATCAAGAAATCTAAAGTTGGAAAAAATTAGCATTCATATAAAATCACTTTCATGTAATAATTTGACTCCTAGTAATTCGCGCAGGTGTTTGAGACTAAGCTTCATAATGTGCTTTAAAAATCTTATAACATTATAAAGCGTCAAATTTTGAGATAATTTGAACGCAGGAACTCATGTACTTACGTGGTAATAGTTTTTAAGTGTTTATTAACGCAAGAAATCTAAAGTTGAAAAAGATACCATTCATACTATATCTATCCTTTCAAGTAAAATTTGGAAACTTCTACAGTATATTAGGCAGGCGGATATGAGGTTTTTTGTTTGTAAGAACTTCATAAAATAACTTACATTTTGGTGTAGAAATAAAGTCGAGTGCAAAGCTTAGGTATATCGGTATTTAAGTTGTGTTATCATACAAAGTGATACTCTTTAATATGTTTAAATAATTAGCGAATATGCAGTACTAAAAATCAACTTTCATGTTAATAATTTGGCACTCCTAGGTAATATTAGCAAGGTGTTTGAGGTAATCTTTTTTGAAGAAACTATAGAATCACTTAATTCTGGTGTAGCAATAAAGCGTAGTACGGCTTAGGTATATCGTTTGTTTTTAATTGCTTATAAACAAGAATCTAACAGTTCAAAAAAACCTTTAACATGCCTCATACTAATCACTTTCAATGGAGATAATTGGACTCTTCTATTGTTAGTTTTATAGCAGGCTGATGTAAGGGTATCTTTCTAGATGTGAGACTCTGAAAATACTTACATTCTGGGATAGCATATATCGCGATAGTCGAAGCTTAAGGTATATCGTTTTAGAGTTGTTATAACAAAGAAAATCTAAAAGTTTGAAAAAATTAGCATTCAATACTAAATCACTTTCATTGTAAAATAATTTGACTCCTAGGTAATTTTTAAGGCAGTGTTTGGTAGGTATCTTTTTTAAAGAGCTCTAAAATACTTACAATTCTGTTGTAGCAATAAAGCGTAGTTGCGATAGGTATATCAATTTAAGTGTTATAAACATAAAAATCTAAGTTGAAAAAATTAGCATTCAATACTTAATCACTTTCATGTAATAATTGGACTCCTAGGTAATTTACGCAGGTGTGTTTGGGATATCTTCTTTGAAGAACTCTAAAATACCTAACATTCGTGGTGTAGCATAAAGCGTTAGAATCGACTTAGGCTATAAATCGTCTCTTTAAGTGCTTATAACGAGAATAATCTGAAGTTGAAAAAATTAGCATCATACTAAATCACTTGTCAATGTAAGAATTTAGACTTATGTTAAATTTAGGCAGGTGTTTGAGTATCTTCTTTCAGGTAACTTTTAAAAATACTTTCATTCTGGGTAGCAATATAAGCGTAGTGCGACGCTTAGGTATCATCGTTTTAACAGATGTTATAACATAAGAAATCTAAAGTTTAAAAAATTAAGCAGTCATGACACTAAACGTCACTTTCAATGTAATAATTATGGACTCCTAGGAAATTAGGCAGGTGTTTGAGGTAAATGAGCTTTTGAGAAAAATAAAAGAACTGTCTCAAATACTTACATTCTGGTGTAGCAATAAAGAGTAATCCAGGCTTAGGTATATCGTTTTAAGTGTTTCAACAAAGAAATCTAAAGTTGAAAAAAATTAGCAAATTCATTACTAAAACACTTTCATGTAATAATTTGGGATCCTAATATAGGCAAGTGTTTGAGGTATCTTCTTTGAAAACTCTAAAATACTCACATTCTGGTGTAGTAATAGAGCCGTAGTCTAGCTTAGGTAATCGTTTTTAAGTTATACATATATAAAATCTAAAGTTTAAAGAAATAGCATTTCATAAGAAATCACTTTCAATGTAATTAATTTGGAGCTCCTAGGTAATTTTAGGCAGGTGTTTGGGAGTATCTTTCCTTTAAGAACTCTAAAATATTTTACAATTCTGTTGTAAGAAATAAAGGTAGTCTAGCTAGGTTATATCAATTTAAGTGTGTTATGTACATCAGAAATCTAAAGTTTGAAAAAATTAGCATTCAATCTAAATCACTTTCATGTAATAATTGGACTCCTAGGTAATTTAAGCCAGGTGTTTGAGGTATCTACTTTGTAGAACTCTAAAACACTTACATTCTGGTGTAAAATAAAGCGTATTCGAGCTTAGGTATATCAGTTTTAAGTGTTTAACAAAGAAATCTAAAGTTTCGAAAAAATTAGCATTTCATACTAAATCACTTTCCAGTAATAATTTGGACTGCTCCTAGGAAGTTTAGGCAGGTGTTTGAGGTATCTTCTTTGACACAAGAACACTAAATACTACATTCTGCAGTGTGAGGGCATTATACACAGCCGTAGTGCGAGCTTTACTCGTAATATGATTGCGAATATCAATAAGTCGCTCAGATCAATAGACGTTCTTAGAAAAGATAATTAAGTGCATTCACATACATAAATCACTTTCATGTAATAATTTGGACTCCTAGTAATTTAGGCAGGGGTATCTTCTTTCTTTGAAGAACTCTAAAAATACTGTTACATTCTGTGTAAAGCATAAAGTTAGTCGAAGCTTAGTTAGGTATATCGTTTTAAGTGTTATTAAGTTCTATAATCTAAGTTTGACAATATTACTTTATCAAACAAAAAATCACTTGTCAATGTAATAATTGTACTTCTAAAAGGTAACTTTAGCAGCGTGGGGTGAGGGTTGTCTTCTATCACATATCTCTAAAATTACTAACGAGTCTGGTGTAGTATATAAAAAGCATAGTCGAGCTAAAGGATATATTCGTTTTAATTAGTTATAAACAAAAGAAATCTAAAGTTCGAAAAATTAGCATCATTCATACTAAATCATTTCATGTAATAAATTTGGACTCCTAGATAATTAGGCAGGTGTTTGAAGTAGGTATCTTCTTTGAAAAAACTCTAAAATACTTACGTTCTGGTGTAACAATAAAGCGTAGTCGAGGTCCTAAGGTATATCGTTTTAATTTAGAAAAAAGTAAAATCTAAAAAGTAAAAAAAATTAGCATACAATAACTAAAATCACTTTCCAGATGTATAATTTGGAGCACTAAATTAATTAAAGGCAGGTGTTTGAGAGGTATCTTCCTTTGAAGAACTCTAAAATACTTACATTCTGTTGTAACAATAAAGAGTAGTCGAGCTTAGGTATATTCCTTTAAGTGTGTTATAACAAAGAAAATCTAAAGTTGAAAAAAAATTAGCATCCACATACATAAAATCACTTATTCACAATTGTATATATAAATTGGCTCCTAGGTAAATATATTAAGTCAGGTGTTTGAGGTGTCTTCTTTTGAAGAACTCTAAAAATTCTTACAATCTGGAGTAGTCAATTAAAGAGCGTCAGTCCGATGCATTAGGTATATCTGTTTAATTGTAAATAAAAACAAAGAAATATATAATGTGAAAAAATTAGCATTCATACTAAATGCCTTCATTCATGTATATTTATATTTTATCCCCATTTAGATCTATCCTAGTAAAATTTAAGCAGGTGTTGAGGTATCTTCTTTGAAAAAAACATCTAAATACTTTACATCCGTATCTACGCAATAAAAGCGTAGTCGGAGCCTTAGGTATATCGCTTATTAACAGTGCTATAAACAAAGAAAAATCTAATAGTTGAAATAAATTAGCATGTCATTACTAAAGATCACTATTTCATGTAATAATTTAAAGACTCCTAGTATAATTTAGTGCAGGTGTTTTTGAGGTATCTTCTTTAAAGAACTCTAACAATCTAACGATAATTCTGGTGTAGGCAATATACGTAGTCGAGGCTAAGTAATATCGTGTTTAATGTTATACACAGAAGAAAATCTATAAAGTTTAAAAAATTAGCAGTCATAGCTAAATACTTCAAATGTAGATAATTAGAGAGTCCTAGGTAGATTTAGGCAGGTGATGGGTATGCATTCTTGAAGAATCTAAAATACTCTACATTCTGGTGTAAGCAATAAAGAGAAGTCGAGCTTATATAGGTATAAAATCGTTACTTTAAGTGGTTATAAAAAAAAGAAACTAAAGTTGAAAAAAATTTAGCATTCATACTAAACACTTTCATGTAATAATTTGATCTCCTAGGTAATTTAGGCAGATTTTTAATACTCTTTGAAGAACTCTAAAATACTTCCATTCTGGTGTAGCAATAATAGAGGCGGTAGTTTAAGCTTAGGTATATAGTTTTAAGTATTATACAAAAAATCTAAAGTTAAAAAAATTAGCGATTCATAAAAAAATCGACTTTCATGAATAATTTGGAACTCCTAGGTAATAGGACAGATGTTGTAGAGGGATCTTTCCGTAAAGAACTGGCTAAATTACTTTAACTTCTGTTGTACGAAAAAAGCGTAGTCGAGCTTAGGTTCATCATCACATTTAAGTGTACTGTAACAATAGCCGAAACTCCTAAAAAATATTAGCATTCATCACGAGAAATTCACATTCAATGTAATAGTTTGGTACTTCCTAGCGTAATTTAGGCAGGTGTTGAAGGTATCTTCTTTGAAGAACTCTAAAATACTTACATTTGGTGTAGCAATAAGCGCCCATTCGAGCCTTAAGGTTCATCGTTACATGTAATATACAAAGAAATCTCCAAAGTTTCGAAGAAACACATTAGCATCATACTAAAATCACTGTTTCCAGTAATAATTTGGACTCCTAAGTAATTTAGGCAGGCTTTGAGTATCTTTCTTTGAAGATACTCCTAACGAACTACTTCACATTCTCGGTCTAAAGCAATAAACGTAGTTCCGAGCTTAACTATATCGTTTTAAGTGTTATAACAAAGAAAATCTAAAAGTTTAAAAAATTAGCATTCATACTAAAAATTTTCATGTAATAATTTGACTTCTAGTAATTTAGGCAGTGTTTGAAGTGAAATCTTCTTTGAAGAACTCTAACAAACTTACAATTCTGGTGTAGCATAAAGCGTAGTCGAGCTTAGTTAGGTATATCGTTTTAAGTAGTGTTTATATACTAAGCAAATCTAAAGTCGAAAAAATTAGCATTCATACTAAATACCTTTCATGTAATAATTTGACTCCTAGTATATTTACAAGCTTGTGTTTGAGGTGTCCTTCTTGAATAAGAAATAGTACTTCACACTAAAAGTATTAGTAGATTTAACGCGAAATAACTAGCATATCCAAAAAGAAGAAAAAACAAAATAAAAAAGAGAAAATAATAATAATATTGAATCCACAAAATAAAAATAATAATATAATAAATATATAAATAAGAAACAAGAGAAGTATAATAATAATAAAACATAAACGAAAACATAAATTAAAATCATATAGTAAAATATTATATATAAAAAAACCAAAACAAGTAAGATCCTTTACAAACATTTCCTTTAACATTTTCTGTGTGAGTAGCCTATATATATAGAGACCGTTACTCGACGTTAGGTATATCCGTTTCATTAATGTTATAGACAAAGAAAATTACTAAAGTTGAAAAAAATGTAGCATTCATCATCTCAAATCATTTTCTATGTAATAAATCTTGGACTCCTAGGTATATTTAAGGCATGTGTTGAGGAAATCTTTCACTTTGAAATTACTCATAAAATACTTACATTCTGATGCAGCAATAAAAGCAGTAAGTCGAGCTTAGTATAATCGTTCTTAAAGTGTTTATATACAAAGAAATCTTAAAACGTGAAAAATTACATTTCAGTACTAAATCACTGTTTCCCATGTATATTTGGACGCGCTAAGTAATTTAGGCAGGTTGTTTGAGGTATCTTCTTTGAAGAACACTAAAGTACTTACATTCTGGTGTAGCAATAAAGCGTAGTCGAGCCTTTACGTATATCGTTTTAAGTGTTATATAAAAAGAAATAGCTAAAACTTAAA